>CATIWR010268506.1:0-13751 GCA_949677035.1 Omphalea diandra | reverse complement strand
GATGTAGGCTAAAAAAGCCGAAACACTTGTTGACAAGGTTTCTTCTCAAGGTCACATCCTGTAGCCAGTTTTGTATCCATAACCATGGGCCAATTTTAAGATCAAGGTTGGCATTTTCTAGCCCAGCCCCTGACCCCACTACCTGACCCTGGGCCTAAGTTTACTAGCCTCACTGGATCTATCCCTTTGTTGGTCATGCCCAGTCCGATAGGGATCAAATGTTCCCGCCAATAAAATAAAATAAAATAAAATAAATGTGATGATATTGTTCTCTCTCTATAAAAAAGAAATTAGAATAGTCTAGTGATATGCATTTTTTTAAAGATGATAATTTCATAGCGGATGTAATCCTAAAATTCAAATTCTTGGACTTTCAAGTATCAAATTATTAATATCAACAATGAATATTTCATAGAGAATTAATGCACCTCACATCATCTGAAATTTATGGCTTTGGAAAAAAAGAAAAAAAAGAAAAAAAAAAAGAGGAATTCCTCTGGGATTTGGGCCCCAGTAGGTTTCTGGATCATATCTGCGTAGGCATTTCTTTTCTTTCATTTTCCTTTTTCCAATAGAGGAAATTGTGAAAATGCTCCCATGCTACTTTTCACTAACTTTTTAATTTCCTACGGACAAAATATTGAGGGAATTCCGCCTAGCATTTTGAGATATCAAAATTAAATTGTAAAACATTACGAACATTTCCTTAAACTCTAATATTTACTTTTGTTAGGATTTGTTTCAAATTATTATTTATTTTAAGATTTTTAATTTGTAATTTTATCTATAAATAAGAATTAATTGTGGATTGTGAGAAAAAAGATTATGTAAGAGAAATTCTATAATATTTTAGGTTGTAGATTATAACTTTTTATCTTTTCCTTATATTCCAATATTTATTAAGTTTTTTTAAAGCATTTTGGTGAAAATTTTCATATTCTTTTCTTGGTTGGATATTAATTTGCAATTATTCATTATATAATAAAATTTCATTACGTAATATTAATTGTCTTGACCTATGTGGATGTAAATGCAAGTTGTTATTTTGTTTATTTTTTTCTTCATTCATAATTTAATTTCTTCACATCAATTAAATTTTATTACTTTCACTAGTCTTAATAAATAATATCAAAGCTCATAATTTAAAGGAATGACTTTGTTTATTATAAAAGAAAACTGTTAGTTCACGTTTTTTATATTGTCATCAAAGACGATATGAAGATTCAAAAAGCCAATTGGAGAAGACAATTTAATATTTGATTAGATTTAATCTAAGCTCGTAATTGGTTAAACTGTATCTCAAATTATTATTTAGGATTTGAAATTTGTGGAGATTTTTTTTATTTCATTTTAGTTTGATAAATAAACAAATATTTCTAGAGTCCGTGTCATGAAATTAGCTATAAGATTTGGCCATTGAATATAAACTCTCTTTATAGAAAAAGAATTTTGAAAGCTATGAGGTGCACTTGAATCATAGCATGTCCATTATTTCTTAGTAATACAATCAAGATCCTCAAATGACCTATTTTTGATAGAAAAATTTACTCATCATTAACTTTACATGCTCATTATTTAAGAAAATTCTCTTGATACATACATTTTTTTCTACAAATACTTCTCTATCCATATGTGAAAAATTCTACCTTCTCTTTCTTAAAGTCATTTATCATTATAATACCTTCAAAAGAAAAATAAACTCAAATAAAAATTAAAAAAATAAAGCAGTCAGGGTGGCTGACTAGTTGACTAATTATGGCACCCAAATTCCAGTAGGATAACAGTCTTATGATATTCCTCCTCAAGGTATTATTCCTTGGTTGTAGCATGATTTGGCAGGAGTGTCCAATAACAGATGGTGTTTAGAGCAGGTTTAAGACTTTGCCTTTGCATGTAACCAAAAATAAAAAATGAAAAATAGAAAATAATTCAAAAAGAAAAATCAGAGAATAAGAATTAGAACATATATATATATATATATATATATATATATATATATATATATATATAGAGAGAGAGAGAGAGAGAGAGAGAGAGAGAGAGAGATATTCATAATTATTATTTGCCCAATGATCAACAAGAATGAGATGAACCATATTAAAAGAGGCAGAAGAATCATTCAATTATTTTCCTTCATGCTTATATATAACACCCTTCGCGTTTTTCGATCATAGAATCTTGTATCTCATAAATCAAATGAAAGCAAGATTTGTTTGTGTCACAAATCCTAATCATTTCATAAATAGGACTACAGAAAGTTAGAATATAATCAATTTTCTCCCATCAATCTTCATCTACCATCTTTTCATAAACAAATCTTCCTTTTCCTTGAAAATTTTCTTGGTATTGTTCACTCATTAACATTTACTTCTAAACCATGTTTAATAAGTTTAAATCTCTTAAGCATATTAACAATATAAGTAAAATGAGTCTCAACAACTGAAAGAAACTTTAAAGGGCCAAACCCATTATAACTAGCAAGTCTCATTGAATGATTCATTACAAAAATCTTAAATTGCATAGTATCTCCATGTACAATATATGAAGCGAAATTAAGAGTATGAATAATACATGAAGTCTAATAGATATGCAAAATGTAACTTTAATAATTTTCTTAATAATTTTATAATTTTTAGCATTATTAGTAATTATTTGAACTATTTTATGGTGACCAACCTCATAAATTAACTCTATCAATATATTAGCAAACAAATGCTTAACCTTCACCTCACCCGAATAATCCACAACTTTAATAAACATAGGGTCAGATTCACAAATAATCATTATAATAATCAAAGGCCTCATTTGCGGATTACTTCATCCATCGTGACAATACTAATAACCTTTTTCAATAAAATGTTTTTCAAGTCTCTTTATATGTGTCTTCTCTCTCTAAAGTAATGTGATTCTTAATTTATTATAAACAAGAGGAACATAACCACCCAATCGATGTTTAGCAGTTAGTATATAAAAATTAATATAATAGGGGCTTTTTGAAAAATTAGAAGGTATATGTCTAGTATAAAACTTTCTAGCAATCTCTTTATCAAGTTGATTTCTACCTTGCATATCAAAGCTCTAGCAATAGGAGAATCAACAACTTTTTTCTTTTTTGAAATATTTAAAGCACTTAATTTTTTTATTGCCAAAGAAGGAATTTGATTGCTAGAAGAAAATAAAGCAACTCATTTAAATTGTGTATTTGAGATTGTTATTATGGACTCATCTTCAAGTTTTCACATAATAGAAATATCATCGACTCTCACTTCCTTACAAACATCAATCCTTTTTCTAGTAATTTTTAATAAATGGACCCTCACTCTAGTATAAATTTGTTACTTTTCTTGATTACAAAAATTGCATATCCAATTGTCATTATCTTCCTCTTCCCCTATTTTTGCAATTTGAGTAACACATTTCCACAAAAGATTATTTTCATTCACATTTATAGTTGTAGAACTCATACTACGACTTGAACTAAAACTTCTAGTACCATCCATGTAATTCAACAACATAATATAAAACCAAAATGGGATTATACGACAAGTACTAATAATAATCAAAGCAATTAAAATGACTCAATTAATTATATGAAGCTATATAAAATAGAAAAAAAAAACTACACATATATTTGAGAACAAAAACAAGATTTCTCACAAAAAATGGCTATTGCCAATAGAATTTTTAATCCCTAACATTCAAGTCTCCCATAATAATAACAATTTGGTTCAAACTGTAGAACAAATTGATCCAGAAAAGCAAAATTTTGGATTTTTATTTTTTATTATATATTTTATTTCAAAACCAACAACTAAATTTAACTTAATTTTTTTTAAGGCCTATAGCTAGTATATAATTTTTATTGAATCGAATCAACACATTACAATAATATGATTCCATTTTAGTCTATTTTTAGGTAAAATTGCATAAATATTAGTCCAAATACTTTAAAAATTCAACAATTCAAGCCATTTGCTACCAAATAGCATATATATGATGCCTTCTATATTTGAATAAATTCAATAATTCAAGCCATTTACTACCAATTCAATAATTCAAGTCGTTGCTATAAATATTTATTAAATATTATGCCTTCCTTTCACATGCTTCAAATACTTTAAAAATTTAAACAATTCATTGAATGATTTCAAAATTTGTAACATGATTTTAGAATCAATTTTATATTAGTAGGATGAGTTAAAGTGATTTAACTTGGTGGAGTTAGAGTGGGGCTCATTAAAGAAAGTTCAACTCTGTTTAATCTTTCTTAATGAGTTTAAATGTCATTCATGTACTACCTATGACACATGTCCTCTTCTTATTTATTTTTTGCCATATGATATTTACACTTTATATTATTTAATTCTTTTCATAATCTTCTATCATTATAAATAGTCATTCAATTCACTTCATTCAGGATCTTAAACTCATTTTATCCCATATAGCTCTCATTTCTTAATTTTGTATTCTTTCTCTTTTCTTCTTTCATATTTTATATTTTTCTGACTCAGTTGGTGCATCATCATTACACATCTAAATTTATATTTTCTTGCTCAGTTGGTGCATCATCATTTCACATATAAGTATTATTTATTTTCTCACTTACTACTAGACCTTTAAATCTATTAAGATAGCTCACTCTTTCTCTCACGCCTTTTCTACCTCTTTCTAATGCTTTGCAAAGGTGTAATATTGCCTCATTCGCATTATCTCGAGAAATCGGGCATCTATGTTTTGACAACTACACTAAGAAGGGTGATTACACTAAGTAGTGACACATTTAAGAAAAATCAAAAGCAATTTGCCTAAGTCTTTTTAGGTTCACTCTTATATCCAAGACCCAAATATTGTAGGAGAAGTTAAGGTGATTCTCATCAGGATTTTGCTTAACCTTAAGCTCAATCTTAATAGTAGCTTCAGCCTTGTTGGCCTTATTAAAGATGTTTCAAGCCCCTTATGATGAGATGATAGAGGCTCTACAATAAAACTAAAGTGATGAATAATACTCTTTCTTTCATCCATAAACTTGATCCTGGATTTATTGATTCTCAACTCCAAAAACACCTTCCTCATGACACCAGTCAGGTTAAGAACCTATAAATGATAAAGATCACATAAACGAGGAGGATGATCTCAATGACTTCGGAGAATGTAATAATATGTAGTTTGCCACTAAAGTTCCACCTAGAGATGCTTCCATTTCCATTAAGATAAACTATACTCCATAAGTTACCCAAACAACCCTTCAAATTTGTACCCTAGGTATTCAGACTCATATCGGGTTTGGGTTTAACAATAAACCTAACCCTACTCTCAAAACTTAGTCATCCAACCAACCCCAACTTAGATCATACTTGACAATGAAAGATCTTGAAAAATCCTTTGAGCAGAAAAAATATATAAACACAAGTTAAGTAAATGTATTTATATATAAAAAAATATTTTAGTCCAACTTTACAGTTATTTAATTCAATATCCACTTTCTATTTTCTCAATATGTAAATATTGTTTAATTAAAAACTAATTTTTTTAATTATATATATATATATATATAAATTATCACCTGAAAAATCATATCATAAATTGTCACCTATAAATACAAAATATGAAACAAGTTTATATTGAATTGGAATGCATCAAATAATAAATACAATCTTGATAAAAAAAATACAAAGTGAGATAACAATTTCATAAAAGCAAATATTCATAAATTTTATTTATTATGTGAATTCACTTAGATTGCAAGCATTTGATTAGGTTTTAGAAAGTATATTTATCATTTTTATTGATTGCAAATTTCCTCACCAAGGGTATAGCATTTTTTTTTTTGAAAGCAAAAATAATGATATTAAGAACCAAATGTTGAAAGAAAATCTACACTTCCTTTGTTCACACTAGATAAGTGCTCAGCATCATTATTATTATTATGGATAATTTGGGCTGAGCATGATTCTCAAGATTTCTTGAATCCAATTAAAAATCGAACCGAAATAAATATTGAACTAAAAATATAGAAAAATGATCAAAACCGGACCAAAATCGAATTAATATTAATTTAAAATCGATTATAGTCCTAGTCCTCTTTTAAGAACTATACTGATGGTCGGACCAAATAGAACCAAATAATATATATATTATAAAGTTATATTTATATTAATTTTATGCATTCAAAATAAATAATTTTATGTTATAATACTTTTCATAAAATTTAAAAGAATATGAATAAAATGGATTAAAATAATTATAATTATAAAATTTTTTAAAATATAAATTTAGGACTAAACTAAAAAAATAACTAAATAGTACCGAAAAAATAGATCAAAACTAAATCGATTTTTGATTTAGTCCAGTCTTGACCTTTCATTTTGTTCGGTGTGATTCCGATCCTTAAATTTTTGAAGGATCTATTTTTTGGTCCAATTTTAAAGTTTTTCAAAATTTCAGATCAGAATCAGAACCGATAAACCCTACGGATAACTAGCCACATTTCTTTTTGGGAACTAATACAATCTTAAAAGCATTAACTAACGTTAACAATCCAAACACTGTAAATATACTTTTGCAAGCAAAGTGTGGATATTCATTTGCAACCCTCAACTAGTAGCGCCCCCACCAACCAAAAAAAAAATCGGTAAATGCAAAACGGCAGAGCGTTTTCTTAGGTGGGTTGTTAAAATTGGGTAGCAAAATTAGTATTTGATAGATTGGGTTGGGAGGATATCTGTCAGTTGTCACTCTATAATGTTGCCATAAACAAAACAACTGTCGATGAGATGAGAGAGACTGTCGCGGAGTCGTGTTTAGTCATGTGACTGCTGATTGGTTGCTGCCCTCGGCGCATTTCAAGCCTTTCTTTTTCCGTATTAACGGCCCTACGTTCTGTTTCTCCTTTCTCTTTTATTCCCTTATTGCCCTAATTCTATACACAAAATAAAAATTAATTTAAACATTTTTAGTATAAAATATTTATAATTCTCACTTTATAATGATATATTTTCACTATAAAATATTTATTGAAATAAAAATAATGTTAAGATTTTATTATAATAAAAATAAAATATTGGTTGATCTTTATAATTTAAATAAATTATTCATATATTTTAAAATTTTCATTTGTTTAAAATATAACATTGTTAATAAAATAAGATATTCTCAAAAAACAAAATAAGAGAAAAATAAAAATATTGTGTTTATTAAAATTTATAAAAATGAAATTTTTAATTTTTTCAATTATTTTTTTGAAAATAAAATGTTAATGAACTAGTAATATGTTAGAATTCAAATGAATCATAGAATAAATAAAATAAAGAATATATATATATATATATATATTGTAACTGGATCTGCAGTTGTATATAGTACATGGTGTGAGGAAGATGGCATGATGGAACACTAATTAATGATGCAGGAAATTGCCATATCCATGCCAAGTCCCTATTATTATAGTGTTCAGACTGGCATTTGCCATTGAGTTGTTGCATTCTTTCTTTTGTACGCTAAAATATATGGGCCATAATATACCTAACCATACTTCCCATTCACATCCCTTTGCATAAAATTAATGCTTTGTTTGGTTTCACTTTTTTTTTTAAGAAATAAAAATAAGATTTTAAAATTTATGAATTTTGATTTTCTGTTTTTTATTTTCAAACTATTTCTTAAAAATTTGAAAATGCATTACAATAAAACAGTGCTTTTAAAAAGTACATATTTTTTAGTATTTTAAAAAAATAAAAAATTGCAACAATATCAAACATTCTTTGAGTATTTTATGCAACATCCTATTATTAACTATGGTTTATGTTTTACTTCCCTTTCACTAAAATTGATTTTAATTTTTTAGTAATTTTGGCTTATTGCAACTACCAGAAATGAGATCTAAACTTAACTCACTCCTTAAAGTCATTTTATGTTATATATGTGCCCTCATTTATATCTCTAGCGGTAGATCTGAAATCCAGAGCTAGTGAAAATTCAGAATGAACATTTGGTTATATGATAGTCCAAGTTTAAATAAAAATAATATGATCGTATAAATGATTATATAATATATAATTTAACCAAAAACAAGACAAATAAAAATAAAAAAAGGCTCACTTCAAAAAAAAAAAAAAGAAGCTGTTAGCAGTAACGGATCATCGAAACAACAACAATTATGCATAAAAAAAGTGTGAAAAATAAAAAAAGAATAAATTTAAATAGAATGAAAAATCAATACAAGTATAAGGGAAATAAAAATAAAAAACAAATATAAATGAAAATAAAAACATATAAAAATAATAAAATAATGTATACAAAAATAAAGAATTTATAAAGTTTGAGGGACTATATTGTAAAGTTTTAGCTATATTGATTTGATTGTGAAGATATTGTTACTTCATTATTCTTAAAATTTATTATTCAACTAATAACTATGAATAATGATATTTTAATTATTTACATAAAGTAATTTATTTTAAATTATTATATATAAATTGTATATAAAAAATTATGCATAGGATATTTTGATTATTAAAAATATATTAACATATATATTGATTAATATTAAAAAGAAATAATTATTGAGATATTATAAACAAAAATTAACAATAATAGCATTTTAAATTTTGAAATTTTACTTTATAAGCATATGTGAAAGTACATTATTTTATTATATTTAATTTTAACTATTTAACTTAATCTATAGAATATTAATAATATAACCTTATTAGTCGTTTTATAAATTAACAATGACTACTAGACATACTTTTTATTAATTATTTTTTGTGTTTACTTGAAATGATTGTTGGATGTAGGATATAACTATTGTTAATAGCTGATAGCTGCTAGTAGATAATTAATAACTGATAAATATTAAGATTTATTTAGGATATCCGATAAATATAGTGATAGCTAATATCAGTTAATTGATAGATGACAGTTGATAACGATTTGATATTAAATATTTGGTAAATTATATTTAGTAATTGTTATTAATTTATAAATAATCAAAAAGTATATATTGTTAACATTTTACATATTAAATTAAAATAAATTATAATGAAATATAATAAAATATTAAATTAAAATAAATTAGAATAAAATATAATAAAATAACATATAAAATATAATAAAATAACATACTTTTCATATGCGCTTTTTGAAATATAATTTATAATTTGAATTTATGAAATTTTAATAATTAATTATCAATATATTTTTAATAATTTATATAAATTTATATATAATAATTTAAATAAGTTATTTTTATATAAATAATTAAAATATTTTAATTTATAGTTAGTAGTTGGGTAATAAAACTTTAAGAATAATAATAGAGTAAGAATAATTTTAACTTTTTTTAGTTATTATTGAAGGGGTTCCAAAAAGTTATAAATAAGAGTCAATTAAGGTCACAATTGATTATTAATTGTCTGCACAAATTTCTGATTTAGAGTGGTATAACACCAATTATAAAAATTTATGATATAGAGTGACTCTAATATCAATCATAATGGCTTGAATTCAATTATTCTGCATAATTTATGAATAACAGTCAAACTATATGACTTAAAAATAATTAATCAAATTTATTATAGTAATTAAGTTCAAATTTATACATGGTACTAACATTTCTTGTTAACTATTGATGTGAAATTTTCAAATTAACTCTTAAGTACCTCGAGCTAATACTTTAACTCTATCTAAGATGTAATAAATTGTATCTATTTGATATACCAAACACCCCTTAAATATTTAATAAATCACATCTAGCAACTGCAGTTGAAATATGAAATCACTATTAATGACGTATTCTTATTGAAATTAATGACAAAAATATTTATGAAGAAAATTACAATTTAATTTTGTATGCACGTGCCAATATTTTAGAGTTTGAATATCATAATTATTTCAAAATCATTTAAAAAATTATTATACTTAATTATTACGTTTATTAATGGCAAATAATTTAATTATACAAAGAAAGTAACTAAACTAATAAAGCCTTGATTTATATGAATGAGGTAAATTTGTATCTCTCATTTAGATTTTTTATTTTATGTCTAATAATCATTTTGTTATCAATTTTAAATCATCAAAAAATGGAAAAATGAAAAAAAGACGATAGAAAATATAAATTATTATTTCATTACAACTTTGGTTTTAGAAAATGCATAAGGACAACAAAAATTTGTCCAATTCAAGAAGTTTAAAGTAAATAGATCTAAGCCAAAAACAAACAAGTGTAATTACAAATAAAGGGGGCAATATTATCTTCTTAAAAAAAAATATCGGAGTGTTTTAAATCATCTCCAATAAGTAGCTGATTCAAACATTAGTAGATTTAATCTTTTATCAGCTATATGCAATTGTTTTGAGTTAGTTACCAAACAAGTTAATATTAGTTGACTAGTGCAAAATAACTAACAGCGGTATTTATTAATTATATTAAATATTTTCTAAAATTTTTGGAATATTTTTTATTAACTATTTTTTTTGAATATACTCAAATATCAAAAGGTACATAAAATATTTTTCAAACAAATATGGGTTGAAATTTTACAATTTTTGTTGTTGTTATTGCTTGGATTTATGAAGTTGAATGGCTCTATGTTGAGGAGATAATATGCTGGACATTAGAAAGAGGAAATTTTATTTTTGTTTATTTTGTAAATATTAAATATTAATTTTTTAAAAATTAATATACTAAATATTAATATTTATCAAATATTAAAATATTTAAATCCTCAGTCACTGAATACTTAAAATTGGACTAAACATGCGCTAGCTTAGACTTGCATTTGAATCACCAAAAAAAAAAAAAAAAGGTAATATTGTTAATGGGGTTGAAAGTAAAGAACGGGGTGAAGCAGAAATTTGATCTATGAATAGAGAGAATAATTTAGGAGAGAGAGAGAGAGAGCGGATCCAACCCAACCCAAGCGTGTGGCAGCGAAAATGGACAAAACAAGGGAAGAAGAGAACGAGTAGATGTTTCTGTTGTCATGATAGAGGAGTTGTTGTAGGCCCTACTTTCTCCAAATCACCATTTTATGCCATTTCCCATATCGATTCGTCACAAGTCAAGTTGCAGGAGCCAAACCACAGCCCTTCCGCACTCGTACGGCCTAGTTGTACTACTCCTACTCCCTCTTTTTCTTTTCTTTTCATTTTTTTTTTCTCCTGCAAATTTATTTCTTTTTATTCTTTTAAGCTTTTCTGGTAGCGTTGTTGAATAATAGTAGTATTCGCTTTTTTTTTTTTTTTTTTTTTCCCGAAAATATTATCTGTGCGTTCTGATGCTATTTGAATGTGAAAATTGACAGCCGAATTCGTTTGTTCCTAAATCTAGTATGACATTAATGGTCTTATCTTCTTTGTTCAAGGCAGTTAATAAATTAAATTTTGATTTAAGTACTCAGATTCCACTCAATTCATTTAATATTACAATTGAATTCACATTTAGTTAAAATTTAATAACATTTTTTAAGTATTAATAAGATATGAGATATGTTTTTCTTTTTGATATATGGGATACTAATAATTAATGGGATATGATGACTTAGGATCTAATAATTTTTTTCATTACAATCGGTTCATATTATTTTTTAATCTTAATATCTTAAAATTATTTATTATATTAAATAATACATTGTAATAAATGAAATAAAATCGATATTTGAGTATATCAAAAAATTTTAAATTAGATTAAAGGTATATTTACTATACTACAGATTTGAGTTTCACTTATTGTATTTGTAGTTGGTACGCAATATTTGTAGTTGAGTAAAACTAAATCATATACAATTCATTTGTATTTTTACTACATATTCGAATTTTTTCTAATTTTATCCCACATTTATTTGTATTTCATCAAGCAAGGTTTTTTTCCAATAATAAACTCCCTATTTATTTTGGTACGGCTTTTAGTTGAACAGAGTATAATAACAAAAGCTCAGAGTTGGAGTTGTCATGACGTACTTACTTACCTCCATGGCTAAAATGTGATATATTAAAATTATATTTCTAATTCTAATCTAGATATAATCCTTTTTCTTTTATATATATGTTTTATTTCTAAGAGTTATATATATATACACACACACGATAAAGTCTAAAAAAATTTTAAAAAACTTACTAATTTTTACTAAATAATCAAAAATATAATTTTAATATATCACATTTTAAAAAAGCAAATAAATTAATTCTATTTCATAAAATATCGTGTGTATAGATAACTATCTGGAGGGTAACATCTGAATCGTACAGAAACAAGTTTTTGAGTGCATTAGCTGATGGGACCATCCTTCCTTAGTCCCAACGTGTATATATTTCGGAGCATGGGAAGAGCTTCCGATGAGAATAATGGTTCGTGGGAACGGGACGGAGTTGATAAATAAAGGTCGGGTTGTCTTTGTCCTTTGTGGGTCATAATAACAGCCTGTCCACCCCAGCAAAACCCCTTCCTCTACTCCTAGATAAATCTCACTCGTGAAGATGGGCCGTTGAATCGTTTTGTAGTTGTGGGGCTTTTTTTTTTTCTAAAAAGGAACTGCCAAGATGGGCCTTCTTCAACGCTGTCTTTCTTATATTTACCGAAGTGGGCCCAATCCTCAATTATTATCAATCACATGCTTTGAAAGTTTTATTAATTAATTCCACCCAGTATTTAGTTACTCCTACAATCTCAAATTTTTAATCTAAATTTTTTTATCTGGTTTAAAATATAATCTTTTTTAGAATATAATTAATTTATTAATTATCTATTATACCCCTATTTAATATATTATTATAAAAAATTTATAAATATTAAATATTTAATGCATTTATTGAAAAATTAAATAAAATTAATTTTTAGTGAATAAACTTTAATAAATGAAAATTATTTAGCACGTATTTTCAAAATAAATTTTTTAAATAAAAATTTAAAATCTTAATTTATTAAATTCATTTATTTGATTTATAATAGTTAATTTTATAATATTAATTATCTTTAATTTTATATTAAAAAATTAATAATTTTAAGAATATTTATTACTATATATTTTAATATTTTAATGTGAATATAAAATATATTTAAAAAAAGTACATGAAATAAATCATTTTAATTATATTATCTATTTTTTTAATATGTGTACAAAAAAAAATGGGCTGAACATTTAGGGCGAAAGTATTTTATTTTATTTCTCTGTGTGTTTTTGGACATTAAAGAAAAAGACTATGGAGCAAAAAAAAAATGCTGTCTTAGACGTGGGATTAACCTATTCGACGAAAGATAAGCGTCCGATGCTGGAAAAAGTGTGTTCCTAGCCACGCTCCATCCGCCACGGCCATAATAGTAACAGGTGGAGAACCCGTTTGTTATGCTGATTGTATTTTTTTTATATTTTAAATAAATATTTAATTAAAAATTTAATATGTTAATAAATTATTAATTAATGATTATTAATAAAATATTTTTAATACAAATAAAATAGATAATATAATTATAATAATATATTATTTAATTTTTTTTAAAAATAATAAATTATTAATGAAATACTTGCAATATATGTATATGAATTTAAAAATGAATAAATATTAAATTAAAAAATAAAAAGTACATAAAAGTTAATATTAATTTTTATATTTATTGTACAGTCATTTATATGTATATGAAAAGTTTAATAATAGTTTGTCGTATCAGTATATTTATAACTAAACTCAAACAAATTTTTTTACATCAACATTTTGTCTTAAACTTTATATATATATATATATATATATATATA
>CATIWR010268292.1:0-49911 GCA_949677035.1 Omphalea diandra | reverse complement strand
AAGGGTTTAAGCTCCCATCAGCCTTTAATTGGGCTTCATGCATCCTTTGCTCTGCTTGGGCTAATCCAAGTGTAACTCCTTATTGCATGAATGCTCCAATTACATCCTTAAACTTCTTTAGCCTTCCATTTATGATTGGGCCTTAGAGTTGAAATGGATCCTTTGCTCTAGCCTTGGCTGTTTGCATCAGATTCTATTAGCATTTGCATGTCATATGAATTTCAAACTTTTTCAAATGAATGTGAAAAGTGCCTTTTTGAATGGCATTATAGAGGAGAAAGTCTATGTTGAACAATCTCCTGGTTTTGAGTCTCATTATTTTCCAAATCATGTTTTTAAATTGAACAAAACCTTATATGGATTGAAACAAGCTCTAAGAGCTTGGTATGAAAGGCTTAGTTCATTTCTCTTGAAAAATGATTTTGAGAAAGGAAAGGTGGACACCACACTTTTTGTCAAAAAGCACAAGCATGATACATTAATCATTAAAATCTATGTTGATGATATTATCTTTGGTGCTACTAATGAATCTCTTTATGAGAATTTTGCTAAGTGTATGACTAGGAAATTTGAAATGAGCATGATGGGAGAGCTCAAGTTCTTTCTTGGTCTGCAAATCAAGCAGTCTAAAAAAGGGATCTTCATCAACCAAGCCAAGTACACAAAGGAGATGCTAAAGAAATTTAGCATGGATGGTTGCAAGGTAGCAAAAACTCTAATGAGCAGTACCATCAAGCTAGATAAGGATGAATTGGGTAAGGTGGTAAATGAAAAGAGATATTGTAGTATGATTGGATCTCTATTTTATCTTACTGCTTCTAGGCCATATATCATGTTTAGTGTTTGCATGTGTGCTAGGTTCCAATCTTCTCATAGAGAATCTCATTTTGAATGCTGTTAAAAGGATCTTTAAGTATTTGCGTGGCATAATACACTTAGGACTATGGTATCTTAGGGATTCTTCATTTAGTCTCATAGGGTATTGGGATGTGAATTGTGCTGGTAGCTTATTAGATTAAAAAAACACTTTCAGGACTTGTCAATTTATAGGTGAAAGTCTAGTTTCTTGGTTTAGTAAAAATCAAGTATCAGTTACCTTATCTACCGCAGAAGCTGAGTATGTGGCAGCGGGTTATTGTTACACCCAAGTTCTTTGGATGAAACAACAATTGAAGGATTTTGGCAAAGAAGTTGATTACATTCTCATTAAATGTGATAACACAAGTGCTATTAATCTCTCTAAGATTCCCATCCAACACTCTAGGAGTAAACACATAGATATTAAACATCATTTTCTTAAAGATCATGTGTAAAAAGGTGATGTTTTGTTGGAATTTATTGACACAAATCTTCAACTTGCAGATATTTTCACCAAACCTCTAAATAAAGACAGGATGAACTTCATTAAGAGAGAATTAGGAATGGTTGATGAAAGCTTCCTAAAGTGAAAATTCTTGATCTTGTGTGATACTGCTTTGAATATTGGTATTTGTTGATTTGTGATATTAATATATGTATTTTCCTGTGGATCACAATTTTTCATTTTTTCTAAAATTGGTTTTTCAATTCTTATCCTTGCTGACTCATAATTCGCGGTTGCTATTCCTTCTTCACTTTCATGAATTACAAGTTAATTTCACCCGGTTGTCAAATGTCAATTCGCGGTCGTGAAAATTCCTTTTCACCGCGAATTTTGGTCAGTTTTTCAAAAATTTAACTGTTAAGGCACGTATGCTCGAGGAAAATTTGTCCATTACTCATATTTTTTGAAATTCACGGTCACAACTCATGGATTCGCGAATGCGAATTAGGGTAACCGCATAGACAATTAAGTGATTTGACTGCCAACCATTACCTCTCTTCATTTAATCCATTTCTAGCCGTTTATGGCTGTTTTCACACTCCCTTCAAAGCCTATAAATACCCTTTTCAACAGTTCCTTCATCACTTTACTTCCAAACATCAACTCTCTCTCTCTCTCTCAAATCTCTCTAAATCATAAAGCCCTTTTCCTCTCTTACAATGGCTCCAAAGAAGTTCTCCAAGGCAGAAAAGGGCAAGGCAGTGGCTCAACCCTTTGCATCTCCTGCCCTCCATCTAATGAAGGGAATAACCACGAAAGAAAAAGATAGATTCAAGGCAAACTCTTCCAAGGTCATTCTCCCAAATAAGATACCATCAACCTTCATGCTGGAAACATTGGGGATCAATGCTGAAATTAGAGCTTTTCTTTCCAAGTTGGGCTGGAATGAGTTCATCTTCCGAGATGAACCCAGATACGAAGAGGTTGTACGAGAATTTATGTGCATCGTGCAACTGAGCTAAAAAGCCAATTCAAGAGTCGAACAATATGGGTTAGTATTTTGGGCCTTTGGCGACCCTTTTTACATTACCTTCGACCAATTATCTTCTCTTTTTAACTTATAAGTCAGAGAACACATTCCCTTTATCATCTTTGTACTTAACGTTATCTACTTTGAATTTTGGTCGAAGATTTCTATTGAAACCAAACACGACCCCCACTCTTCTTTATCCAAACACATCAAATCCCTACCCCTTTGGATCCTTCATCGCATCATCACTTTCTCCGTTAACGCAAGAGGTGACAGTAACGAGAAGGTGTCGCAAAAAAACTTGGCATTCTTGTTTTGCATTGTCAAAAACCAACCGATCCAAAGCAGCTGATACCTTATGGATCAATTGATCCACATGAGTACAAAACCAAAAAGCCAATTTCTCCAGCCCTCTCACATTATAACCATCTATTGATTTGTTGGAGCACTTGATGACGAGAAAGAGAAATTCCTCACCAATAAGCTTCTTCTATCTCAAAACTTCCTTAACCTCACCTATCTTATAAACAACAAGGCTATTCATTCATACACATATAATTATACCCTTGGTGTAATAAGGGCAAAGAAGATGGAAATCTCCTAAGAAAAGAGGCTTCAAATTGAAGAAGACACCATACAAGTCCCTCCTCCTTAACCAAAATCCAAGACGAAGTTGTCTCTTGCCACCATTGATCAAAAGTTGGACAAACTAATGAGAATGATGAAGAGAAGGTTCCTTTTCCTTTCACATATTCACAGTGATATGGTGGATCTCTAAGAGAAACTAGAAGTTCCCCCTTGCCATCTTTCGAACTTCATCAAATTTGAAGATACGTAAGATGGAGATGGCAATGAAGACGACGTTGAGGATGGGGATAAAGCCGAGGGATCAACATAAGCGTAAGAGGCACCATCTTTCGGAGATGATAATGATTCTCCACTACTCTAGATTAGGGATCTTTTGTATTTGTTTTCATTTTCTTTATGCTTTTTGTTTAACAAATATTGTGATCCCATAATTATATAAATAAAAAGTTGTTTCCTTGCAAATACATTGTCTTATGTGTTTGATGCTTTTTATCGTTATAAAAAGTATTCTTCTTTTACTCCCTATGTATGCTTATAATTGTTTCTTATTTCCCTCTTACACTCTCTTTTTGATATTGCCAAAGGGGGAGAGATAGTAAGATTTTTAAAAGGGAATAGGGAATATTAACTTGAAAATTATAACATATGTTAAGGGGGAGCATCATACTTAGCTTTTTAGAAATTTCACTTTGATTGATTGAATGCCAAACTTAAAAGTTTCATCTTAAGCATTCATTCATATTATACTCCAACTTCACATTTTTGTATTATTTTTCACTTATGATCAATCTATGTTGTCAAAATCAAAAAGAGGGAGATTGTTAGACTAGGGTGGTTAACCCTAACTCTTGCACCTCTTTTGATCTTGACAAAAGGGATTGATCAATTCTAATGTTTCAAATTAAGTGTTGTTTTACAGCTTTTAGTTAGTCTTTACATCAAAAGTTGGATGGAGTAAAAAAATCTCCAAAGTATGTTAGTGTCTCCTAATTTGCAACCGCGAACTAGGCCAAGGTAGGTTGACAAAATGAACAGACATAATCGCAGGCCACTTCTCTGTCGCGACCAATTTAAAGCAAGAAAAGCCAAAGTCATAGACGAATTCGCGGTGTAAGTCATGCCTATGTCACGATCGCAAATTTTGAAGTAATTCAAAGGGGAATCAAGTCCACAACCACAACTTGACAAGTGTCTCAGGTAACCGTTGAAAGACAAAAATCACAATGGGAACTTGTTGGTAGCGGCCATGAATCCAAAAGAAGAAGATGAATACTTTTGGCAAATGAATTCACGTCCTAAGTTGCAACCTATACAAGTACAATCGCGACTGCTACTTTTGAGAGTAGGTGAAAGGCAGTGACTATATTTTCTTGGTGAATTAATGAGAAGCTGCCATGTGGACTAGCCGTTAGACACAAATGGGGTTTTCTGTATGAAATTTGAATTTCGCTACCGCTAATGAGTAGTAGCGATCGCGAATTGAGATTGTCAAACATTTAATGCGAAAATCTATCTAGCACATTTTGAAGATTTTGTACCAATTTTATTGCAACGTCTCTTTGGTTAGTAGAGACTATAAATACCTTACTAAATAGATGTAAATGCAAGAGAATTGATAACTTTGTAACCAAACTCTTGCAATTTTGCTACTCAATCTTTTCTATTCTTTAAATCATTGTTGGGTATGAGCATAAACACCAATTGTAATAGGTTGTAGTGTGAGTCGCTCAAAACACTAAGAAAAGTTTTTGTGTGAGCCTATAAAAACACAAGTGTAAAGGATGTTGTGTGAGCCTCAAAACACCAGAGTATAGGTTGTTGTGTGAGCCTTCAAAACACAAGTGTAAAAGTTTGGTGTAAGCTTGAAAACACCTTTGAAAGATAGTGGAACACCCAATTTTTAAGAATTGGGGAGTAGATGTAGGGTCGTTTATACCTGAACCACTATAAATCTTGTGTTTCTCTTCTACTTATTTCTCTTCTCCCTTTCTTGTTTTAATTTTTATACACCAATTCAACCCCCATTCCCCTCCCCTCTTCTTAGTGCCTAGGGCCAACATTAGTCTAGGTGGAAAATATTATGCATTTGTCCTAGTTAATGATTACTCTAGGTTTACTTGAGTTTCCTTTCTAGCTTATAAAAATGACACTTTTGATGCTTTCAAAAGTTTTACAAAAAGAGTTCAAAATGAAAGAGGTTACTTCATTTCTTTTATTAGAAGTGACCATGAAAAAGAATTTCAAAATAAATCTTTTGAAACTTATGTTTAGAGAATGAGATTTCTCACAATTTTTCTACTCCTAGAACACCACAACAGAATGGTGTTATAGAGAGGAAAAATAAGAATTAATAGAGAAGGCTATAACCATACTCAATGAATATTCTTTGCCTAATTACTTTTGGGCTGAAGCCATCAATACTTCTTGTTATATTGCCAATCGTGTTTTCAAAAAACCCATTCTAAACAAAACTTCTTATGAGCTATGGAATGGTAGAAAACCTAAGCTTCATACCTTAGAGTTTTTGGGTACACATTTACATTCTTATTACTAAGGACAACCTTGAAAATTTTGATTCAAAAACAAATGAAGGCATTTTTCTAAGCTACTCCACCTCTAGCAAAGCTATAGGGTATTCAACAAAAGTTTAATAGTTATTGAAGAGTCAATGAATACTTTGTTTGATGAATCTAGTAAACTTGATCATAGGAAAGAGTCTCTTATTGATAATCTTACAGGTGACTTTGAAAAGTTAGAGCTTGATTCAACTCAAAAAGAATTGGTGATTGATTTTGAGGATAACAAGTTATTATAAAAAGTTGAGGAAGCTCAGCCACAACAAGTAGAAAACCAAGCTTAAAAACTTTTCAAGGATTGGAGAATCTCCAAATATCACCCAAAAGATCCTATCATTAGTGAGACATCCAAGAGAGTAAGTACTAGATCTCAACTTTATGCTTTAAACAATAATCTTCCATTTGTTTCTCAATTTGAGCCAAAATCTATTGATGAGGCTCTTGATGATGAAAGTTGGGTGATTGCTATGGAAGAGGAAATCAACAAATTTAAGAGAAACAAAGTTTGTGAACTTGTTCCTAGGCCTAAGGAACACCCTATTATAGGTTGCAAATGGGTATTTAGGAATAAGTTAGATGAGCAAGGTTTCATTATTAAGAATAAAGCTAGATTGGTTGCAAAGGGTTACAACCAAAAAGAAGACATTGATTATGATGAAACCTTTACCCCCATAGCAAGATTAGAGGCCATTAGGATTACTTTAGCATTTGCATGTCACATAAATTTTAAAATTTTTCAAATGGATGTGAAGAGTACATTTTTGAATGGTTTTATTGAGGTGGAAGTTTATGTTAAACAACCTCTTAGTTTTGAATCTCATACTTTTTCAAATCATGTTTTTGAATTAACTAAAGCCTCATATGGTTTGAAACAAGTTTCAAAAGCTTGGTATGAAAGGCTTAGTTCATTTCTTTAACAAAATGATTTTAAAAAAATACAAAGTTGATATAACTTTATTTATCAAAAAACACAATTAAGATACACTCATTATACAAATATATTTTGATGATATTATATTTGATGCTACTAATGGATTTCTTTGTGAAGAATTTACTAAGTGTATGACTAGAGAATTTGAGATGAACATGATGGGAGAACTCAAGTTTTTCCTTGGTCTTCAAATCAAGCAAACATAAGAGGGCATCTTCATCAACCAAATCAAGTACATAAAGGATCTACTCAAAAAGTTTGGCATGGATGGATGCAAGGTAGCAAAGACTTTAATGAGGGCAACTATCAAACTAAACAAAGATGAATCAGGTAAGCTAATTGATGAAAAGAGCTATAGAGGTATGATTGGCTTTCTTCTCTACCTTACCACTTCTAGGCCTAACATCATGTTTAGTGTTTACATATGTGCTAGGTTCCAATCTTGCCCTAAGGAATCACATTTAAATGTCTTCAAAAGGATTCTTAAATACTTACATGGCACATTGCATTTAAAATTGTGGCATCCTAGAAATTTATCTTTTAGTCTTCTTGGATATTTGAATGCGGATTATGCTGGTAGTTTATTAGATAGAAAGAATACTTTTAGAACTTATCAATCATAGGTGATTGTTTAGTCTCTTGGTTTGGCAAAAAACAAGTTCAGTTGCCTTATCCATGTAAAAGTAGAATATGTGTCAGTGGATTATTATTGCGCCCAAGTTCTTTAGATGAAACAATAACTCAAGGATTATGACAATGATATCGATCACATTCCCATCAAATGTGACAACACATGTGCAATAAATCTTTCAAAGAATTCCATCCAACATTCAAGAAGCAAGCATGTTGACATTAGATTAGAGATCATGTCCAAAATGGTAATGTGGTGTTAGAGTTTATTGACACTAATCATCAATTTGTGGACATTTTCACTAAATCTGTCAATGAAGAAAGGATGAACTTCATAAAGAGGGAACTAGGGATGCTAGATGGAAGTTCCCTAGGGTGAAAATTAATCTCACTTCATATCCTTCATTGTGTTTGTCTATTTTGATTGATTGAATGTTATGTTTGATATTTATGTATGTTGAATGTTTTGGATGTATTAATTTTTTATGCAATTGTGCTTTTCCAAGCCAATTTGCTTAAATTAATCATCATTCCATCAATTTGATCACATTTAGAAAAATGAATTCTTATTTCTCATTATTTTTTTTGCCTTATAATTCATGGTTGTTACTATCCATTCGCAGTCGCTATTTACAAGCACTTGTTGATTTTTGTCAAACTCTTAATTCGTTATCTCAATTTTAGAATGCCACCGTGAATTTTTTCAAAATTCAAATTTATTGACTATTGACTCCTATTTTTGAGGAAATCTTATCATAATTAGAGATCGCGATGAACTAATAGCGAGAGTGAATTATGGTAACTGTCAAGCATTGATTGATTTGACTGTCAATCAGTGTCTGCTCCTTATTTATTGTTTATGTTACCATTTTATTATCATTTTTTTAATCATTTTTCCACCTATTTAAGTCATCCTAACACTCTTCTATTCCAGTTTTACCTTTTCTCTTTATCTATTATTCATCTCTTCTCTTAATCATTCTAAACTCTCTTAACTTTAATCTTTCATGGCACCCAAGAAACTAACTAAAGTAGAGAAGGAGAAGGGTATTGCCGAACCTCAAGGCCCTCATCTCTTTCACCTCATGAAAGGGGTAACCAAGATAGAAAAAGAAAGATTTAGAGCAAACTCCAACAAAATCATCTAAGCCAATAAAATCTCTTCCACCTTTATTCTTGAATCACTTGGAATCAAAGAAGAAATCCATGCCTTTCTTTCTAATCTAGGCTAGAATAAATTCATATTCTGGTATGAACCAGGCTATGAGGAGATAATTCAAGAATTCATGTGCACCATTACCTTGAGCAGAAGGGCAGAATCGAAAGCAGGTGTGTATGAGTTGGTATTTAGGGCTTTTAGGGACCCCCATTTCATAACATTTGCCTAACTTTCTTCTCTCTTCAGCCTTTAAGTGAGAGATAATATTCCTTTTATTATCTCTGGACTTGATATTATCTATTATGAATTCTAGTCAGAGATTTATATTGAACCCATACATGACCTAAAAACATCTCTAGCCAAATACAGTAAGACCCTTACCAATTGGCTTTTTCATTGAATCATCACTCTCTCTGTAAATGCTAAGGTGATGGGAATAAAACAGTTTCCCAAAAAGACTTAACATTTTTGTTTTGCCTAACCAAAAATAAGCAAATTCAAATAGGTTGATACCTTGTGGATCAATTGATTCACATGAGTACAGAGCTTAAAACCAATTTCTCCTCTCTTCTCATGTTATAGTCATATACAGGCATTTGGGAGCACTTAATGAGGAAAATGAGAAATTTCTCACTAAAAAATACTTACCCTCCCAAAACTTCCTTAATTTGCCCTATTTGATTAATGTCAAGGCAATCCACCTTTATACCTATTTTTACACCTTGGGGTCTCTTGGGGAAAATAAGCAAGAAACAATTCAAGCTTCAAAAAGGAAGAGGCTTGTGATAGAGGAGAGTGCTTAAACTATTCCATCTTTTAAACCTAAAGTTAAACCTAAAACTTCTATTATCTCTCTTTTTTTCATCAACAAGAAATTGGATAAGGTGATGCGCATGATCAAAAGGATATTTCTTCTTCTTTTCCACATCCATAATGATCTAGTGGACCTCAGAATGGGTGCAACACCTTGCCATCTCCCAGACTTTAAGGATTAGGAGGATACCACAAAGGAAGAGCAAGATCAAGATGTATAAGAAGGAGATGAAACATAAGAAAGAGGATGAGGAGGTGAACAAGTTGGAGATACTGATGATGATGATGACATCTTTCCATGCATCTAGTTTTTCTTACTTAGGCTTGTAATTCCTTTTATGTTTATGTTCTTTTTATATTTGGCTTAAGTTTGTGATCCAACAAGTTTTTATTGTTTATTTTATGCTTGAATTTAAATTTGTATTTGTTTATACTTATGCCTATAATTGCATTATCCTCTCTTTTTTATCTTGACAAAGGGGGAGAATAAATTTGTGATTGCATGATTAAGGAGTATAATTTAAGGGAGAGAGGGACCAATTTACTTTAGTTTAATTGCATTTTAAGTTGTTAAGCATTGTTAACTATCTCAACTTCACACTTATGCATTCTTTATCCTTTGCAAATCAATCTAAGTTGTCAAAATAAAAAAAGGAGATTGTTGGACTAGGTTAGTTAAATCTAAGTCAAAACTCTCTTTTGATTTTGACAATATAGATTGATATATTCTAACATCAATTTTAACTATTATTTTAATAGATTTTTAGATAGGTTTGCATTGAAAGTTGAATGAGAGTCTAAATCTCAAGTTTTGTGAAAAGCATTCTAATTTATGGGAGTGAACTTCAAATTCATGATCGCTATCTTGTAAGAAGAACGAAAGAAGATGAGGTAGACATATTCATAGAGAATTACAACTGCTATCTTGCTAAGTATTATGTAAAGTTATGACAAACAAATTCACTATAAAAGTTACGTGTAGATTCACGAACGTGATTTTTAGATTTGCTTGGAGGGAATCAAGTCGATAAGCAGAGCATGCCAAGTGTCCCAAAAAGTCAGTGCTCTATTAAAATTCACAAGGGTGACATATCGTTGAGACTGTTATTTGATGGAGCTATATTTCCTTGGTAAACAAAAAGATTCAAGGTGGCAATCACGTCCTAGAGAAAAACATTTTGTGACTGTGACTTTTGTCTGGCTCGAAAAACATAATGGTTATATTTCTTAGAAGACCAATGCAAGTGTGCCATATGGACTGACCATTAGATGCAAATGGAGTTCTCCACCATGATTTCATTAATTTTTATGCTTGAAATGAAATCGCAACCGCGAAATCACTTTGATAGACATTTAATGTAAGATCTACCTAGCATAACTTAGAGATTTAGACATAGTCTATTTGTAATGTCTCTTTGGTGGTTGTTGCATATGAAAACTCCAAACAGACATGAATGCAAGAGAATAACATTGAATATAACCAAACTCTTGTAATTTTGTTTCTCAACCTTTAATTCTTGTATGTGATTTGGTATTATGGTGTGTGCATTGAACACCATTATTTTTGGATTTGAGAGTTAGTCTAGTTATAAAAATCTTGTATAGGTTCAGTGTGAGCCTTTAGGAAAACACTTGAGAGATTTTTGTGTCAGCCTTTAAACACAAGTTGTGAAGTTGTGTGTGAGCCATAAAACAAAAAGTATAAAAGTTTGGTGTAAACTTGAAAACACTATTTAGTGTTAGTAGAATACCCAATTAAAAAAATTGAAGAGTGAATGTAGGGTTTGTTAACACTTAAACCACTATAAAATCTTGTGTCTCTAACTCTTCTCCTACTTCTTGTATTTCCAACTCTCAAAACCTTCCCTCTAATTTTTAAAATTTTTCATCAATTCAACTCTCCATTCTTGGTGCTCAAGGGCTAACAAATCCATAACAAGAAATGGGGAGCCTTATAGATTGGCTATTATAAAGACTGTCAAAATTCAATGATGAAAACTTCTAGTCAAGGGAGAGCTTTTAATTGAGAGAGAACTTGTAGAGTCTCATTCTCAAGGAGGAGACTATCAAAGACTAGAAATTAAGATCAAGTCCCTTATATTATTAAAGGGGGAGATCGTTGAGTGTGAACCTCTAATATGTGGAGCCGATAAACTTTGACAAAAGAAAAAAAGAAAAGTCTTTTACTGCCTACCAAGTTTGAAGCAGCCAATAGCCCATATGAAAGAAAATAATTTTCTTAATTCACAGCTTAACAAACCCAAAGGATTATGTTTTATCCCAGCGAGATATGGCTATAAAAAACCATTATAAGAGAAGCTTAAGATATCCCATTTCATTTAGAGGAAATGTGAGGGATCCAATGGTGAAAGGCACCATGTGAGAGCTATGAGAGTTCTCCAAATTTATGAGGATTTATAATTTTGTCCATCCAAAAATTAAACCAACAAGAAAGTTTATAATTTTGTTTGTATAAAACTTAGATTTATCATTAGATAATGAATTGCCATGGATATAGATTTGTTGAGGGAACAAACCATGTAAAAAATTTTTATGTTGTTTTTTCTTTTTGCTGTTGGTATTTAATTTCTTTGCTTTGTATATATGATTTTCTAAATATTATTCTATTTCTGGGTATGAGTGGTGATACAATTTGCGAATCCTCCTTCATCTTAAAAATGTTCAACAAAGGTAAATATGACTATTGGATTTTCAAATTGTTGGGTATGAGCCTAATAATGAGAATCATGTAAATCATTCTAAAAGAATGGAGGTAACAATGACCAAATAGGGGTAAAACTTAAACAAACCTTAAATCAAAACGAACCCACAAACTCTCAAACCTAAAATCACTATTTCTAAGTTTTTATAAGATGTCTATATAGCTAAGTACATGGCTATAGCCACTTATATGGCTATACAAATATTTCACAAAAAGCCAAATAGTATGAAACTTTTAGAAAAGTGATCTAGTTTTTCTTTTAGATTGCACAAATGACTTCAAAATCTTAATTTTATAATATACTCTTATCACTACAAAGAGTGGTGAGAAGGATTAGGTGCATTGTGTTACGTAGTATATATGCATCCCTTTCCCTCTTTATAAATGCTTATCTTTCAAAAGGTGGTAAAAAAGGTTAATTTACCCTAACAAAATGTTGTCAAGATAAGGACTTAGAATCTTAAAGGATATCTCCCAACAAAAAAAAGCGAGGACTCAACAATGTCATACATAAAACAAGGTTAGAACGAGCATAAGTGCTTGTCTTTGCGTTGAACCAAAGGCTTTTTAGGAAGAAACACACCATTCAAAGTATCTCCTAGGGAACAAGCTAACCTTTATGCCACTCCAAGGCCTTTTTGCTCTCAATCTTTTTTTTCTTCCTTTTTTTTTTTTTTTTGGTTTTATTTTTGCTAGTTGTAGGCCTAGAGATCTATACAAATATCTTATTATCTCTATATGTTCAAATTACTTGTTGATCTATATAGACTACTATTACTACTCATATGCACTGTTCATAGCAGTGAACTTCATTTTTATCCCTTTGATTCTAAGTGTTTTCTTTTGTTTCTCAAACATCTGAATGATTAGAATATGGTAGATTGCAACTATCAACAACCCTTATTCTCATTTTGAACTTTAAACTCATATCTTGAACATTTGTTATGGATATTTTCTAGCCCCACTTTGATGACGATATAAGTAAGTTTTTGTATTCTTTTTATTTAGTATCAATGAAAGGTGATGAGAAAAGATTGCAGCGACCTAGAACTCTTTGATTCTTATTTATTTATTAATTATTATGTTATGGGACTTGTTATACCAATTTAACATATAAACACACATCCTTTATTAGGTGCAAACTCACGTATTACGGATATAATTATAATAATAAATTTAATATTATATTTTCATTAAAAATAAGAAATAATTATAATTAATTGATATCTATTATATGATTTGTTATACCAACTTAACACACATGCACACATACACAGTTTACTAGGTGCAAATCCGCACATTGTATAATGTAATTATAATAACAAATTTAATATTCTATTTTAATTAATTAATTAATAATTAAATAAAAATATATAAGTAATAATTCAAATTCACTATTATTTTATAAAAAAATTTATTATCAAGTAAATAAAATAATAAAAATATAAAATATAATTAATTAATATAATATATTATTATAATAATAATGATATAACTTTTGATTAAAATTTATAATTTTACGTTTTTCTTTTGTTGGACATATTCTTTATCTTTTTATTTTTAAATTTTTCTTATTATATAGAAAATTAAATACTTATTATTATGAACGTGAATAATTTTTCATATTATTAAACTTTCTAAATTTTTTTTACATTATTAAACTTTCTATATTATTATTATAAGATTAATTTTTAAGAACGATTTACATATTACATTAGGGTTTATCTTGTTTATCAACTGAAAAATTTTAGTTTTCTATACTATTAGTAATTAATAATAAATATATATAAGTTAACTCTAATCAAATCATTGCAATATAAAATTGTAAATCATTATATTATTACTAATAGGTTACTGTAATATAACATTATAAAAATAATTTGGTATTAAATAAATAATTTTATACTTTTTTATTTACTTAAACTACTAAAATGCAAGGTTACTACTTAAATTATATTAAATAAAGCATATATTTGATGTGAAGTGTGTTAAATTATTCATTTAGTATATATTATTTTAAAACTTGCAATTATGTATGAAAGTAATTGCAACAAAAAATCATCTATTAATTTATATCGTTAATCTTATTTGATACAATTTCAAGAAATTTTTTTTATTAAATTTGGATGAAATAATTCTTAATAATCAATCAAACATATAATATTAACTATTTTGTAATAAAAAAAAATAAAATTAACAAACTACTACAAACTATATATATATATATATATATATCAAAAGTAAGAAATTACAGTTCTGAAAATTAAAATGGATGTCAAATGTGTATAGAAGATCTTCTTAAGCATATTTGTTCACACAAAACAAGGTAAATCTCATATAGAAAATTATTACATATAGTACATCTCTAAGAAAGACATATAAATACCGAGATGTCTTTTGCAATTATGATAGGTACGAATCCTTTTTAGAGGTTGTGAGAGAAATTAAATCCAAGTTTATAAATATCATTATCTTGATTGTATGAAGGGATTACAATTAGAGGTAGGGATTTTTAAACACATTTTAAAATTTTTTGATTTTCTATCCAGAATTTTCATTTTTTAGATTTTTAATTTTCTATTTAGAAGGTTTTTATATGACAGTAGATTTTTCTAATTTTCTGTTTAGTAATTTTTTTTGATATGACTGTTTTTTTTATTTAGAAATTTTTTTGATATAATATTTTTTATAACATAAAATAATGACATGTGGTAAAATTATCAATTGATGAGACAAATTTTTTCTACGTAAAATAATAACATGTGATTATATTATCTATAACTATTTGACAAAATGATAATAAATTATTTAAAGCTAACCCCAAGACTTGAATTAGTAATATGTATTAATTACCTTTTTCGCATATGTATTGTTATTGTCATCTATGGGTTTATTTGACTCTTCTACTTGGAATTGCATGTTTATATGACTATTTCACACGCTCTTATCACTTGCATGATAAGCATATAATGATGATAACATAAATGATTGCACATCCACAAGGTAGAAGGTAAGCACTCTCTACTTTGAGTTGATGTGCTTGGGATAGAAGCCCTCTTTCGATAGCATT
The DNA here is from genome assembly GCA_949677035.1 of Omphalea diandra. Taxonomy (NCBI): domain Eukaryota; kingdom Viridiplantae; phylum Streptophyta; class Magnoliopsida; order Malpighiales; family Euphorbiaceae; genus Omphalea; species Omphalea diandra. The sequence goes on along the minus strand of CATIWR010268292.1, from coordinate 35,089 downwards.
TGCCACTAACATGGGCATTTCTTTTGCAAGGTTTTAAGGTTCAAGTTTGCATATTGAGGCATGTGATGATGCATGCATGAATTTTTCCATGATTATATGTCCCTCCATGCTTTGGTGAATGTGTTTTTAGTTATTAATACAATATGGTTATATAAATAACTGTTACAGGAATGATTAGGACTACTTGAATTGGATTGTATAATAGATGAAGACAAACTTATAAAAATAAATCATAGATTATTTGAATGTTGGATCATAACACATGATAACTTAGAAGTGCTTAATCTCTTTCCTAAGTTGTTCGAACTCAATCTCTAGTAGTGTGTAGATAAATTGAGCCCCTTGCCTTGATGTGATTTTTTTTTTTTTTTTTTTTTTGTCATTGAAAAATTTAATCTGAAATTATTTTAATCATTGAAAAATGAAAGAAGAGATTTTGCCGTGGATTATTTAGTTATGTTGAACGTTTTGGAGAACACTTTTTGGCATAGATTTTTTAGTTATATTTAGTTGATGAGAAAGAAAAGGAAAGTAGCCTGGAAAAACAATTTGGTTTCTTCTTTTTCTATATATATAAGAATTCTTTTAATAAAAATATTTTTTAGAAAAGTTTTTATGTTAACAAAAGGTTTAAAAAATTTTTGGTTACATCATTGTAATATATTATCAAATTGGCTACATTGGTGTGACATATCATCAATTTTAACAGCTTTAGGAGGTTAAGACCTTATTTGCTAATGGAGTTAAAATTTAAATTCCAAATTAATAACAACATTAAGATATCAAACTTTAAAACTATATAACACTTTCAGCATTTTTCCTTTTTTTTAATGCCTTTTTATTCTATACCATTTAAATTTAATTAATTTTAGTTTATGCATATGAAATCATAAAATTTGGTTGCAATTAGCCACATAATTATTACACTAAAATATCTAATCTTAGCCAAATGCCAAGGTTTATAGTGAAATATGAGTTAAATAGCAATTTAAAAAATAAAAAATAAAAAATAAAAAACAAAAACAAAAACAAAAAAGTAAATGAGTGTTCTTTGGAAAAAAGCATAACTTTTTATTAAGAGTGAAACTTTTTTGATTATTTAGAATAAAAATATTTTAAAATTAATTTACACATTAATTAAAATTAAATTTATTTTCAAATAATTTTAAAAATATAGAAGATAAAGAGAGAGACGTATGTGAGTATGTGAGCCACAAAATAAAAATAAGGCAAAACATTAGGATGTTTATGAAGTTTTTGTGTTCGTATTATTCAATTTTTATATATCTTATATGGTAAACATTAAATTTTAAAATTTTTATGTTTTTCATATACTAAAAGTAAAATTAATAAAATTTATAGATAATTACTAAAATATTAAAAAATTATCATTTTTCACAATTAAAATCATTGAATTTACATAAATTGTTGTGTATTTAATTGTTTTTAAATGATATTTTAGTAAATAAATATTACTTTTTTCTAAAATAATATAATTCTTTAATAAATGTTAAACCATCATGATTAATTTTGCATTAATTCTTTTTATGTTATGTAAATTCCTAATAAAAATAAAAATTTAAAAAGTTGTGTACACAAATTAACATAACATGTCAAATTCGATCATGTTATAAATTTATTTTAATAAATTTAATTTTGATTAGGTTTATTTAGAGATGATATTTTCTTATTCAATTTAAAAATTTGGTCTATATTCACTTGAAAAGAAACTCAAATGTGAACTTAACTTAGAAGTATATTCAAAATGATCCAAACTTAAAATAATTAAAAAGTTTCTTAATCAAATTTGATCCGACTCTAGATAGGTTAATTCGAATTGATCTGATTTTAATTTGATTCACAAATCGATCTAAATAATTTTATATAAATTGTTAAAATAATTAAAATTTATTTTAAAATAAAATAAAATTTTTTCTATTTTAAAAATTAAAATTATGAGTGAACTTAATTTAATTCAAAACTCAATAATAGCTGGAATTTCTTTATATATCTTGAATCAATGATTCGACTTGATTCATTGGCAACCCAAAAAAACTCGATTCAAATTCATTGAGAAAAGATGCGATTCCAAATTAAATTGATTTGAAAATAATCTAATATCAATCCATCCCTTTGCCACCTCTCGTTTGGCTGTGTGTTGTTTTTTTCAACCATGATGTTAAAAGAGAGACGAAAGAGAAAAGGGGAAACAAATAGAAAAAAGAAAGGTTCATCGACTCTGGTCCGGTTTTAAAAACATTGGTCTAGAGTAACCATCGTCTGTAATCTCATCGTCATCAGGCCTTTTATATTTTCGTCTGTTTCCATTCTCCCTTCCTTCTTCTCTCCTATAAATAAAAAAATTTGCAACACCAAATGAAAAAAAGCTAAATAACACAATCGGCCTGTTGCTGCCGTTGCTATGCTTTTTTGCTATAAAGATTCATAAGAGCCCATTCTTCTCCTCTACACTAATCAATCCACACTTTTATCTTTTTCTTCTTTCTTTTCTTATGGCTTGCATGAGCGATGATAACTGGGTTTCTTCTGTTCCGGAAACCCTGTCAAGACGATTGTCTTTGAATGAGGAACAAGAAAATGGAGAAGCAGACACCAATATTTCTCCTTTCCCATTTGAGAAACTCTTTCCTGTTTATGCAATGGGGTTTTCTAAGCCTGACTCTGATTCTTTTGTATCGGCTGCTGATTCTGGTGACCGAATTTGGGATGCTGTAAGAGAAGAGGCCAAGTTGGAGGTACCCACTTCCTTCTTTTTTGTCTCAAGCTTGTGAATTCATAAATTATTAACATTGGCGGTAGTTTAGTTCAAAGCTTTGATCTTTACTTGTTCCCAATTCGAAAATCTGAAACTTTCTTACTGTTTATTTGCTTGAAACTACTATATAGTACCATCTGTCGAGGGAATCAGAATAGATAAAGTTAAGTGTTACCTAAAAGATTTATGAAATAAAGTTATTTTGATATTTTTTAGAAATTTGTGTTTGTTTCAATCTGTATTAGCATTGTTTGAAGCATTGATTTATTGATAAGATTTTGGTGACAGGAGGTTCTTTGTGGCATCGTTTGCTGCTCTACTATCTTGGTCATGTTGGATGTAAATATGAAACTTATGACTTTCTTTTTATTTTTATTTTTATTTCTTTGGGGGGGGTGGGGGGGAGGTGGCGAGGAAGGGATGGGCTTTGGTTTGGAAATTAAGATTATTCATAGGTCATGTTTGGTTCACTATTGGAATGAGAATGGAATCCAATCTTTGGAGTAGGATTCTGTTTTGTTGTTTGCAAAGAATCCAAGTTTGTCATGTAATTTTTATATTTGTATCAAGGCTTATAATATTTGTTGAATAAATTCTTATACATCTGTAGCTGCCATATGACTGTGCAGGCTGAAAAAGAACCAATTTTAAGTAGCTTCTTGTATGCCAGTATCTTGTCCCATGATTGCTTAGAGCAAGCATTGGCATTTGTTCTTGCAAATCGGCTTCAGAATCCTAGTCTGTTGGCAACTCAGTTGTTAGATACAATTTCTTATGTAATGATGCATAACAGAGCTATTCAGCAGTTGATACGCCTAGATGTGCAGGTATTTCAGTGATAATTCACAGAACATGTTCCTTTCCTTTTAATGGGTTTTTATTGACAAAAATGGTGAATGTGACTTTAACCATCTAAATGTTCTTTTTCTTTCCTAGGCTTTTAAAGACAGGGATCCTGCTTGTTTATCATATTGCTCAGCTTTATTGTATCTCAAGGTAACTTTCGTTTTTCCCTCTCAGGGATTGAAGTGGCTCTGAGATACTCTTAGACAATGGGACTATCACTTGACATGTTACTTTACTTTTGCAGGGTTACCATTCTTTGCAATCGTATCGAATAGCACATGTTTTGTGGAACCAAGGGCGAAAATTATTGGCCTTGGCATTACAAAGTCGGATTAGTGAAGTATTTACATACTTGACTGATCCTCATGAGTATTCATTATCATATAATTTTAGGTCTCTATGTCTTTTAGCTCACTGTAGTATTTCTGTTGTTATTTTTCCAGGTTTTTGGAGTTGATATTCATCCGGGTACATTTGTTTCTTTTATTACATATTCTATGTCATTCTCATCTTAAACATGTTATTGCATCCAACCAAAATCAGAATTCCTTACTTTACATGAAAGATGTCCATATGTTGATTATCGTAGTGTTGGGATTTCTAAGAAAACATTGCTGCCAAATTAAAAGAACAAAGTTAAGTTGAAGATTGAGCAGTTTATCATTGAATATTAATGCCTTTTGCTTTAGTATTTATGTCAATGGTGAAGATTCTTTCTTGCTATCATGCAAGGCCTTCTTTACCATTTTCATTCATTTTGCAGCTGCCAAAATTGGAGATAGTATATTATTGGATCATGGATCCGGCATGGTTATTGGTGAAACTGCTGTTGTAGGAAACAGGGTCTCATTGATGCATGTGAGCGAGCAAAATTCTTTCCCTTTCCATTATATAATCTCATGGTTAATCTGGTTGTCTTCATATCAGACTACGTGCATACTTTAGTTAGTTGGGTGCAATGCTTTGTTACGTTTGCTTTCTCATTTCTCCCATGAACACTTTTTTTCTTTTTTTTTTTTTTTCTTCATTGTTTGTTCTCCTTTATTTTAATATTGTTTGAGTTTCCTTTTTCCCCCTTTTTTATTGGCTGATTTGATGAAAACTTTTTGTTGCAAAATGTCGGGAATTCTCTATAGCTAAAGCGCGTCATATGTATTTTCTTCTTGGCCCATATAAAAATACATTCCTTGTGATGTCAAATTTCAAAACCATTTTGTGACCTGAAACAATAAATTTCTTTCAATACTGAAAACTACCAAATTTTAAATGGATTGGGCACTGGTTTCAGTAGATTGTTTATTTGAGATTGAGATTATATTATGCTCATAAAAAGATGTTTGGCAGGGTGTTACTTTAGGAGGGACTGGGAAAGAAGTTGGTGATCGGCATCCAAAGGTTGGCGATGGAGCATTAATTGGAGCATGTTCCACTATACTTGGAAATATAAAAATAGGCAAAGGGGCTATGATAGGTGCTGGTTCTCTTGTGTTAAAGAATGTTGATCCACACAGGTGGGACAGTACTTCCTTATCTGCATATCAAGACAGTACTTTGTAGAATTAGTTTCGCTATAATGGTATCTGACTGATGTGCCTTTCTCTCTGTTGCATCTTGTTGCGGTGCTGTTTTGAAGCATGGTGGCAGGAACACCGGCAAAGGTGATAGGATATGTAGATGAGAAAGATCCATCCCTCACAATGAAGCTTGGTATGTCATGAATATGATTGTAAACATCACTTTCTCCTCCCTCTGAATCAGGGACAGATCCTGAATACAATTTTGAAGGGGCCAAAAAAGAAGTCAGTAGTTACTAAATAGTGAGTTTACATTACCAGGTCTTTTTAACAACTTGTAGGATTGTAGAATTTGGTTTATATAGAGAGTAATAATTGTTCGCTTTTTATACTACCGACTTCTATGCATTTTTAACTTGGAAAATGACGTTTTATTTTATGTTGAGAAGGTTAAAGAGCAAGTCTGTGGTGGCACATGTTAAAATTACGTCGAAGATCCTTTAATTTTTATTGATAACTTAAACTTGGTAATTGGAAATGGAAACACATTTGAGAAAGTGCTTACATGAACAAATTTGAGATTTATTTGTTTATTTATTTGAAGAGGGGAGGGGGGGCTGTTACATTTTGAGATAACAAAGCAACCTATTAATTTAAATGTGCAAGCACTCATAAACAGCATTTAATCTTGACTTTTGTGGAGTTTGGTGGGGTGGGTTGTGGAGGCCTCTTCTGGTCCCTTACCATTCTATCAAATCTGCCCCTCTGCATAATTCTACCATTTGCATTTGCATTTGGGATTGAAGTGCCAGCATCTGATCCTGCTAAAACTTTTATGAAATTCGCCTTCCTGGTTGGATGTTTAAACATTTGGAAGCTGAAATTACTATCACCAGTGAACCAAACAAATTTGTCTTTTGAGTTTAACAGAGCTTACAGAAATTGCTATCACTGCCCACTTAATTTTTTTTTATTACAATTGTTCGTAGGTTATGTGGGTGAAAATAAGTGACCTTGTAAGTATTCCTGATTGATCTGGAGCATAGTACTTCAGATCGCATGCCTTAATATGTACTAGGAATATGCTATTATGACAGTAAATGACTATCTGCAAAGAAATTTATTAGGTGAACCATATACCTAATTTTCCTGATGGTGTATTTAGTTGGGGCTTCAGAGTATGAGCGAAGACGGTTGATTCTTACCGTAACCAATTTTTTTGAATGTGCAGATGCTTCAAAAGAATTCTACAAACGTGCAGCTGTCAGTTTTAGAGAGGAAAGATCCAAAGGTAACTGGTAAGTGCGGTTTTCTGTTTTTTGGCTTTTTTAAAAAAAAAATTTCAACTGGACTATCAAATTTGGGACGTCATGCTAGTCTCAGAACTTTAATTGGTTTGTTGCCAAGCAACAAACCACTACAATAGATGTCCGCCAACATTTGTTTTTTGTATTGCGAATTTTGACATGCACATCTTGTAGTCTTTAGTGCTTTCTTTTGTTCATATAATATTTGCTGAAACAATACCATTCTCTGCAGCAGCTCCAGATCAGGAGAAAATTGATGAAGAGACTTGAGAGATTAGTGTAGGTTATGAACAAAAGCCATATGCTGTTGTAGTTATTTACACGATAACTAAATATAAATTCAGAGTAGTGATGTAATAGGTGATCATTTTTAGTTGCATTCTTGTAGTCTGAGATGTCAATGCTTCATCGCCAATTGCTCAACGTTCCACAATTTTTCGCTGACTGACCTGGTTTCCATGACTTGTTCCTGGGGTGAGCAAGACCTAAACAAAGCTGAATGAGGGTCTTGTTTCTCTGGAATAGAGTAGGATCATGATTTCGTTTAGCTTTCTTTGTCAAATCTTGGTGGTCTAACTTTCTATTTATTTGTATGATTTATAATTTTAAATTCAAGAGCTGCATGATTGCTCTGCCTGGTTTACATTTGAATTCCAATCATTATCGCCTTGAGGCATTACTAGTTTCAAGCAACCACGTGCTTTCACATCGCATCAATCATTTTTACATTAATAAAATGTTATTTAATTTGAATCAAATTCATTGAATAAAATGATAATGATTTGTTTAGAGAAATTTTGTTCTTTTATACGAGTAAACAAAAGGTAACTATACTAATCATCAAACTCGAAGTTAACCAATGACAATCTAATCCAATATAAATTTATTTTATTGCAATAATTATGTTTTTTTTTTAAGTGAAGAAAAAAACTATACAAATCACATAATTTGTTTGTGTATTTATGTATATGCTCATGCATATTGTAATAATATTTATATTATTTACAAAAATGATTAGAGAATATGCTAAATATTAGCATAATAAACAAACTAGTTCACTCAAATTCGCACTTATACATCAACATATTAAAAGTGCTTATAAAAAAATAACAAGTTTATTTGTAGATCTACCTCTTAAAAGTTTTTACCATAATCAATTTTATTTGCGATTAAATTTCTTTTCTTACGGAGTTTGATATATTGCTCTTCAAAATTTTCTCAAAATAAAATATATATTATAGAAATAATATTCGTGTTTAAACACACATATACATATTTAATTTTAACTTGATTTCTTCATTTTGCATGTAATTAATTTTAGAATTAACAGGAAACTCTCAAACATTAAAATTATAATTAAATTCTTTTTCTGAACAAATTAAGGCTCCAAGGCATGTGCTAATTTTTTTCAAAAATAAAAAATAGTTTGGTAATATTATATAATACGAAAGTTTTATGTTGTTGATTAGTGTTCCCTTAAAAAAAGAAATTTTTTTACGATATAAAATTATGAGTAAATGTGTTTTTTTTTTATAAAAAAAATAAAGCTACAATTATGTAAAATTATGTAATTAAAATTTTTATTCACTGAAATTTTTTTACAATATAAAATTATGAGTAAATGTGTTTTTTTTTTAAAAAAAATAAAGCTACAATTATGTCAAATTATGTAATTAAAATTTTTATTCACTGTAATTAATGATGAATTTGAAATTTCATACAATTATTTCCTTTTAAAGAAATAAAATTAATGTTTCATAAATACTTAAATTGAAAATTAATTTTTATTATTATATAAGTATTTTTATTTTAAAGAAAATAACATTAATATTTCATAAATATTTACATTGAAAATTAATTTTTTTTATCATTTTATTTGAATGAAAATACATGTACAATCTTATTTTTATTTACAATGACTTTAGTTTGAGGTATGTATTGTGCGTGCCTTGATCTTTAATTTTTTGTTATAATTTTAATATAAATATGTTTTCCAAATTTGTTGTATTTGAAAAAGTAATTTTTCTAATATTTTAATTGCGTTAGATTTATAAAAATAATATGGTAATATTAAAAGAAATAATAAAATAAAACATTTACTTTATTATATATGACCAAAAGATAATATTGATTTAGTGATAATTAAATTAAATTTATATGGTGATTACTCTCTTAGTTTTGGTCCAATAAAATTGGTTTGTTTATATAGCATATGATTATATTTAACATATTAATTAATTGAAAGTTTGTTTGTTCAATGTTAAACTTGAGTACACTTTTTAATTTATGTATAATCAACTATAAATAAAAAAAACTAGATCGTATTTTCAGGGAAAGAAATATAGGGTAATATAAAATGAAATTTTGATGAATAAAATCAAAGCAAAAATTAAGATACATAACTTTACCCCCCTATAGATGCACAGGTTCTTGAGATGTGGATGGCAAACAAAATTATTCCTTAGTAATGCAAAAAAAAAAAAAAAAAAAAGACGTGAGAAGAAGAGTGGACAATTTTAATAGGTTCTAAAGTCTAATAGCAAGTGACAAAAATTAAGACTCAAAGATGCAATGATGATACATCAATTAATAAAAAGATGTACATTATGAGAAAAAAGAAGAAAAAAAGAGAAGAGATGGTATAGAATGTGAAATATATGACAGAAAGTGGGAAATAAATTCAATAAAGTAAGTGAAAATGGTGACAACAATTAGTGAGAATAATTAAACACACTTATTGGCTCATTTCTCTAATAATAATAATAATAATTCTTCGAGGAATTGAAAATCAAATAATAAAATATATGTAGATATATTATGCCTTCTACATAAAAAGGCTTAAAAATTAAATTTAAAGGATGAATATGTATTCAAAATAATATTAACTTAAAAATTGATAATATAAATATAAGAAAATTTTAATTCATACCAGGAGAGTAAAAATCAATCTTCTATCCTTACCAGGAGAGTAAAAAAAATAAAATAAAATAAAGTAAATAAAAAGCAAGATATGAAATATTTTTCAATTAATTAAACAATAAACATAACAAACATGACAGTTGCATAATAGTGGAGCTTTAAAAAAAAATTGAAGATCAATAATTTTTTTTAGCTACGAATTGGCCACAACGTATGGCAAAAAATTTGTCGTTTCCTGAAAGTAGTACATGGAATGCTGCATATCTTTATCGTTGCAAGCAAAATTTTGAATTTTTTAGACTAAAATACTAAAATTTCTGAATTTTATCGAAATAAACTATTTTAACTCTATATTTTCAAAAAAATATTATAAAACCTCCGTCTTTTGTTGAAATAAGGTGTTATTTTAAGACATCACTTTTAAGTAGATTTCAATACTCAATTCATATTATCTTACATAAGGACTATGAGTTGGTGTGCTTATATACTCAAAATGATAAATGAATAAATAAAAATTTAAAGCATAAAGTAAGTTCTTGCTAAAGAAAGAAAAATTGAAAAGTGAGTTGTCCCATATTAAAAAAAATAATGTAGTTAAAGGGTATATATTAAAGTGGTCAATTATAATAAAAAGAAAATACCTTGTAAGACTTTTGCACACATAGAGGTGTAAATCTTTTATTCAAACCCAAGCTTTAATATGCAAGCGCGACTTGCATATACAAATGCTGGACCATTCTTGGCTAACTCGTGCCAGTTTGATTTTTAATTTTTTTTTTAATTTTAAAGTTTGTGATTGTTAGAATTTTGAGGTAGTAATTATAATGTTAATAGAGGTTGTTATAGCTATTCTATGGCTTTCATTACATAACCTTAATGGTGACTTAATGGTTTTTAGTGGCTATTTATTACAACATTTTATGACTAAGAGTTACATAAGGTGTAATGGTGCTTAATGGATATATATTTTTTTTGATAAATTTTCTCATATGCTTTGCTATAAAAGGAGACCTCTTTTTCAACACATACATATTGAAAATACTTTTCTTCTTTTTATAATAGAGCATTATACGATTTCATTTATTTATACAATAACTATTGGTGTACAATTTCCACGTGCTCCACTATATCCTGAGAGATAAACACCTAATATATCGTCAAGTACTTTTGATGGTGAGAGGATGAATCTGTTTAAAAACACTGTATCTAACACATGCTTCAAATCTTTTGATTTCTATTTCAATTATAATTCCCATACTATTTATTCCTCCAATTTTTTATTTATGGCTACTATAGCTGTTTACTTCTTTTATCTATATTGAATTCTATCTAAACTTATACGCTACATTTTTATCAATCTTAAAACAAATTTTGCTTTAGACAAGTTATGGAATAAGGATAATTACCTAGGCTAAACAAGAAGGATTAATAATATACATGTGATTATACATACATATTTTGGATAATAGAGCACTTGCAGAATTAAAAATGATAATAGTCTTTGTTATGAGCTTCTTTTTAGTAGAAACAAAAGCTATCTTGGTGACTTTAATATTTAAGCTTTGTTGTTTTACAAATAAAAAAAAAAAAAATAGTATGATTCCTACCAATGAAACTTAAGGATAATATTTTATGGCATAAATAACTGCCTTGATAGTGTTTGTTTCAATTTTGGTGAACTATAAAAAAAAGGTTGGAAAGTTTAATGGCTTAAACTTTAAGAGGTGGAGGTAGAAGATATTGTTCTACTTGACCACCTTAAACCTTGCATAATTCTTGATCAAGGATGCTTCTACTCTTAAGAAAGAGGAGCAAGATGTTTAAGTCAAAATTACATATGACATATCTGTTATTCCTTGGTACCTTAGAAGGAGGGGAGGGATTGAATAGGGCAATGACAAGTATTAATAATTAAAATTAAGTGTGGAAAAGATGAAGAATCAATACACAAGATTTATAGAGATTCGACATAACCAGTCTATGTCCTTTCCTCTAGTATCTCCGCTAGATCCTTCACTATTTTGATAGTTCAAGGTGCTATCAACAACGTTTACACAAGTAAGTTTTCGAGCACTTATCAATCCTTTACAAGTGATAGATTTTCAGGCTCTATCAAGCTTTAACAAGTAGATCACAAAGACTACTAACCTTAACCTAAAGTAGTTTTTAGGTACTACTTTAAACCTTTCACAAGATCTAGTTTTTAAGGTTTCCTCAAACTAAATATAACACTTTAAAAAGGAGGAAAAGACTATCTCACTTAAGCAATAAAAACATTTAAGCACTTCACACAAGGTATGCTTGATAAGGTTGAGAATGTGAAGAGAATTTCTAGAAAGCATATCCTTCAAACTCTGTTTTGGAGATAACTTTTGCAAGCTTTGAAAAATTAACTTTGTTTAATTGCTAGATCACTTTTTAATCACCTTTTTGATTGAGAAAAGCTTTCACAAAAGAATACTCACTTAACAAAATAGGTATCTATATATTTCTATTAAGAGTGGGTCCTTTTATACCATGAACAAAGAACTAGCCGTTATAAAAAAAAGCTTTCACTTCATATTACACCTTAGAGTAAGTAACACCTATTAAGACATCCCTATGCCTGTTGTTAAAGCATTAACCATCATTGATTTCATACAAATGGGTGGTTGTCAAGCAAAATACACTTTCAATGGTCATTGGCTCTATTAAAACACCCATTGGAGCTAGCTATTAGAGAGAACTTGACTTAGGGCTCCACCTTTGACTTTGGCAAAGGGTTATTTCACTTTTTCTTCAATGACCATTAGATAAAAACAATGGTCATTATTTTTAAACTTTAATGCATGTTGGAGGAGGGTTAATGTCTGTTGTTAATTCCTAGAAAATTGAACTTGATGCTCCATTTTTTCAAGATCTACACAAGTCTTTCAATGGCTATTGGATAGTTTGCAACACTCATTGCGACACCTTCAGTGCTTGCTGAGATATGAATGTCACTCGTTAAGGGGTCTAGTGCTTAAAGCTCAAACTAGAGTATTTGTCTAATACCTATTGGTGAACTTCTAATGCCCGTTGAATGTGCTTAACACCTGTTGAGATATTGAGTGTGCCTCATTAGGAAGTCTAGAGTCTTTGGCTCAATTTAAAGAGCTTTTCCAATGGCTGTTAAGATGGACCAATGCCCGTTTCAAGTTCTAAATAGATTTGCTCAATCTAAGGCACTTGGTCTAACACCTATTATGAAAGTCAATGCCTGTTGTGAGGGCAAGATTAATGCCCATTACGAAAATGCAACACTCATTACGAAGTTTAATGTGCAAGGCCATGTTAGAGCAATTGTCCAATGCATGTTGAGAATATGGGTAACATCTGTTGGAAGGTCCAGAAGGCTATACCCAAGTTGAAATGTTTCTTAAACGCCTATTGAGATATCTTCAATGCCTATTGACAGGTCCACAATGCCTGTTTGATGAAGATAACAATCGCCGGTTTGTTAAGCTAAGTTTTCCTTGAGATTCACTCTCTAACATTTTGGGTTTTTAAACAAACTTCCTTCTCCAATCATCATACTCTAAAAAAAATTGATATACCTGTAAATTCTAACGTAAATAACTTGGACAAGGATTGACTCTTTGACATGTTTGTAATCATCAAAACAAGACTTGGAACCTTGAGGTTCAACATTCTCCCCCCTTTTTGGTGATGACAAACAGTCTAACAAAAGCAATAACAATATAAGTTGGACTAGGTTGGTTAAACCTAGGTCAAAGGTCTCTTTTGATCTTGACAATGTAAATTGATGAGTTCTAGCATCTTTTTTTAGTGTTAATTTTGTAGTTTTTAAGATAAGTTTGCATTGAAAGTTGGATGGTAGTTTAAATCTCAAAAATGGTGAAAGGCATGCCAATTCGCAATCAAGAACCTATAAATCGTGACCGTGGCATTGTAAAAGAAATGGATGAACTTGACCTAGATTGATTTGCATATTGTAGCCATGACCTTGCTAAGAAAGACATGATATTCAAATAGTCTAATTTGTGGTGACAATTGCATTCTCAATTGTGATCGCGACTTTTATAGTTGAATGGAGGGAACCAAGTCCACAACTAGAGCTTGTTAGGTGTCTAAGATAAGTGTTAACATATCAAAATTTGTGAGGGTCAAATAGCTTTCGAGATTGTGACTTATTGAAACAATTTCTACTTCACCAAATAGAAGGATTCACAGTTACCGTCGTGTTTAAGAAGAACTTAAATCACAACAGTGACTTTTGATTGGTTGGATGAACATAACGACTATTTTTCTTGGAAGACTAATAACAGCATGCCATGTGGACTAATTGTTAGATACAAACAGAGTTCTCTACTGCAATTTAAACTTCCTTAGCCCAAAATGGCAATTTGTGATTGCGACACACCAGTTATGATCGTAAAATTAGTTTGACAAACATTTAATGCATAATCTGCCAAGCTTGCCTTAGAGATTTAGACATAGTTTCTTTGTAATATCTCTTTAGTTGCTATTGCCTATAAATACTTCACCAACTAAACATGAATGTAAAATAATAACATTAAATATAACCAAACTCTTGCAATTTTATTTCTCAACCTTAAATTCTTTGTATGTAGTTGATGTAAATATTAAACACCATTGTTATTAGGTTTGAGAGTTAGACTAGTTGTTTAGACTAGCTGTAAAACTGTTGTATAAGTTAAGTGTGAGCCTTTGGAAAAACACTTGTGAGGTTTCCTTGTGTAAGCCTTAAAACACAAATTGTAAGGTTATGTGTGAGCCATAAAACATAAAGTGTACAAGTTTGCTGTGAGCTTGAAAATGCAATTTAGTGATAGTAGAACAACCAATTGTGAAGAATTAGAGAGTGGATATAGGATTTGTTAACACTTGAACCACTATAAAATATTATGTGTTCATCTCTTCTTCTTCTCCTTCAATCTCTAAATTCATTATCTTCACTCCAATTTTTTTAAATTCCTACCAATTCAATCCCCTTCTTGGTGCTCAAGGGCCAACAAGTGGTATCAAAGCCAAGTTCTCATTAAAACTTTTAATTGAGTGAGCAAAGACATATGGCTTCCCAATTAGCTCATTGTCAGGCAGTTTCTCTAGTACTGAGTCATAATCAATAAGCTTTGTTTCAGAAGGAGTGGTGGCCTTCACAAATGTTGCAATCTTTGTGATATAGTAAGACATCACAAAGGCATTAGGCTTATCAATTTGCCCATCCATTCTCTATAGCAGCAACCAAGATGTGTTCACCTTTTGCTTTTTCTTCATGCATCAGAGGTAGAACAAGTCCATCATGGTGTAGTTGTCATTGGATTGGCCCCTTCCATTGGTATTCCAAGTGATGAACCTGCGGGTAATCTATAAGGCTTGGCTCTTGATCTTTGAAGCCTTACTGTTGTTGCTATTGTAGTTGCTTTTTCCATAAGTTATGGACTTCCAAAATTGATTGACATCTAATTTGAAGGTAGGAGGAGGCTCTATCAAATCGGAGGAGAACATCAAGGCATCTATCTAAATTATTTGGCCTAATCTTATACTTCTTCCTAAATAGACTGAACTTAATTATGCCAACCTCAACATAGACATCATAATCATTTCTTAACACTTCTAAAGTAGTGAAGAATTCCATAGTTAGCTTTAGATATGAGGGCTCTCTGATATGGCAAAGTAATTCCCATCTAATGCCTATCAATAGCTCTTCAACCTACTCTGCTAAGCCATGCCTATGAAGGTCATTCCATTCTAAAAACTTTCCAATACCAAGCTATCTCTTTGGTAGTTTTTAAGCAAGTTATTTTTCTTTTTTCATCCTTGAGGCGAAATTGTTGGGTTAAAAGATTAGTTGCAGGTTTAGAGCTAGGTTTAATGGCATGCTCTGTTTCAATTTCCTTTCCCTTCTCTTTTGAATAATGAGTTACCTTGGGTTTCTTCTTCTGTTATGAATCGATGTTTAATGTATTTGCTATTCCTTTCTTCTATTGAGCCAACATTAATGCTAGATTTTCCTTAATTTTAAAGCTTAAGCTAGTGTAGGAAAGTTGAGGGTTCTTCTTAGCAGGTTGCTTGTATCTTTTAGTAGAGTCAATTTTGGGGGCCAAGAGTGAATTGAGAGATTAATGCAAGCAAAATGGATAGAATTTGCAATATAATTTGAGAGAGAGAGAGAGGGATAAAGAAATAGTAGGGTAAAAGAAACAAATAAATTAAATTTAAGGTTTTAGAGGGTTTAAATAGAAGTTCAATGAGTTTCCTTCTTTAAAAAAATATGATCGTTAGGAATGTTCAACGACTGTTACGAGAAAGGCAACGACTTTTGGACATGGCCGTTAGCTTAGTCTTCCAAATGTTCATCAACCAATAATGGTGACTGATTCATAATAGCCATTGAAATCTAACAACAGTCGTTGGGGATACGCAATGATCGTTGTGACCAACATAAGCAAAATAAAAACTCATATGTAGCACAAAGGCCATTATGAGATTCATAATGCCCATTGGCCTTGTTTCTCATTACAAAACTAAGTTTAAAACAATTGTTCAAAGATACAACCATTTTAAAACTTAGCTAATAAATGTTATTAATCAAATTCAATGAAATGATCATTAATTCAACTAATATATGGACAGTTTGATCAATATCATACATAATTAAAATATTCAGTTATTAAATCTAAAGACTTCAATAGTGATCAAATAACATTATAAGCAACAAGGGTTATAAATGGCTAAGAAGGAGATTGAATCTGTTTGAAGCTAATCTAAGGTATTTCCATCAATCATACCAAATTCTCTTTTGATGAATTGCATCCTTTCATCATAAAAAGGTTTAGTGAAAATATCTGGCAATTGAAGGTTTGTATCAGCAAATTTCAACCCAATATCTCTATTATTGGCATGATCCCTAAGAAAGTGATGTTTAATAGCTATATGGTTGCTCCTAGAATATTGAATGAGATTCTTAGACAACTTTATAGCACTAGTTTTATCACTCTTAATAGCAACTTGTTTTACAAAAACATTATAATCAAGAAGTTATTATTTCATCTATAGGATTTGGGCACAACATAGGCTAGCTGCTATATACTTAACTTCAATAGTTGATAAAGCAATTTAGTTTTGCTTTTTGTTACTCCAAGTAATTGACATGTGCTTGAAGTGCTCTTTTTATTTAAGGTACACTCAACAAAATCAACATTAAAAGATTCATTTAACTCAAATAAAGAACTCTTAGGATACCAAAGTCCTAAGTTAGAGGTAATGAGTATGAGTTTCATAACATGCAAGTGAGACTCTTTAGGATTAGATTGATATCTAGCACATAAAAATATTGAACATAATATCAGGTCTAAAGGTTGTGAGATAGAGTAGACTACCAATCATACCTCTATATAGCTTTTGGACCACATTCTTACCATGTTCATCCATGCTTAGCTTGATGTTAGTGCTCATAGGAGTTTTACAAGGTTTGTTGTTGTCCATGCCAAATGTCTTCGTTAATTCCTTTGCATATTTGGCTTGGCTGATGAAGGTTCCTTCTTTGCCTTATTTGACTTGTAATCTAAGGAAGAATTTGAGTTCTCCCATCATGCTCATTTCAAACTCACTCTTTATTACTTTAAAAGTCTTTATATAAGCAAACATTAGTAGCACCAAATAAGATATCATCTACATATATTTACATTAATAATATGTCCCCTCTTTTTTTTAGAGAAAATAGTTGTGTCTACCAAACCTTTAGAGAAACTTTTGCTATAAAAAAAATTGCTCAATCTCTCATATCATGCTCTTGGAGCTTGCTTTAAGCCATTTTTACTTAAAGAAGTTTATCAAATACAACATGCATAAACTATAATAAGTGTTTGAAGACTTTATACCCTTTGCTAGTGGTAGAGTATCCAAGGAAAATTACTTCAGTGGACTGTGAGTTAAACTTACTAAAGTTATCTTTAGTGTTTATAATAGGGCATTTGCAATATAAAAACTCTAAAATATGCAATCTTAGGCTTTCTATGTTCCACAACTCATAGGGAGTTTTATTCGATAAGGGTATCACTAAGACTCTATTTAAGATAAAACACGAAGTGTTTATAGCTTTAGCCCAAAAGTACTTAAGTAGATTGTACGCATTCAATATGGTTCTTATCATTTCTTGAAGAGTTTTATTCTTCCTTTCTACCACACCATTTTATTTTTGTGTCTAGGAGTTGAGAAGTTGTGTGAGATACCATACTCATCACAAAAGCTATCAAACTTAACATTCTCAAACTCTCTATCATTGTCACTTCTAATGCGAGGGATTTTCAAATCCTTTTGATTTTGAATTATCTTAGAAAAGGTCTTAAAAGCATCAAAACAAGAATCCTTATAAGGGAGGAGCAATACCCACGTATATCTAGAGTAATCATCTACTATGACAAATGCATAATGCATGCCTCCCAAGCAAGATACTCTAGTGAGACCAAATAGATCCCTATGGAACAATTGCAATGGTTTTGAAGAACTTACCATGTTTTTTGCTTTGAATTAGGATTTTATTTGTTTACTTGTTTGACATGCTTCACAAACTTCTTCCTTTGAGAACTTGATTTTAGGTAGACCTTTAACCAAGTTTTTTCTCTTTAGATTATTAAAGAGTTTCATGCTTTCATGTCTTAGTCTTCTATGCTAGGTTTTACCTTTATGCACTATAGAGACTAAAAAATTTGGATCATGGTTCGCAAGGGAGTTTAAATCAATCACATAAATATTATTAACTCTTCTATCAGTGAACAATGTTGGCCTTGAGCAACAAGAAGAGAGTTGAATTTGTGGGAAATTTAAATTTAGAGGGAAAAATTTGATGAGATGGAAATAAAAGATGTATTATAGTGGTTCAAGTGTTAATGAACCCTACATCCACTTTCATCCACTCCCCAATTCTTCTAATTGGGTATTCTACTATCACTAAATGGTGTTTTCAAGCTCACACCAAATTTATACGCTACATGTTTTATGGTTCATACACAACCTTACAATTTGTGTTTCAAGGCTCCCACGTAACCTCTCAAGTGTTTTCCCAAAGGTTCACACTTAACCTATATGAGAGTTTTTCAACTAGGCTAACTCTCAAACCTAAAAACACTAATGTTTAATGATCACACCTAAAAATAACACCTCATATATAAGAATTAAATGAATAAAGGTTGAGAAACAAAATTACAAGAGTTTGGCTATAATTAAATGTTCTCTTAATCAAAGCTTCAGTGCTTGGAGCAAAGATCATGGTAAGTCATGAAGAATCACAATCCATCCATAAGCCTCCATTCTTTAAGGTAGATGACTATAGTTACTAGAAGAATCATATAAAGATCTTCCTTAATAGTGAATCCATTGAATTATGGGACATTATTGAGGAAGGAAGAGAAGTTTCAACCAAGCAAATAGGGTATGTTCTTGTACTAAGGCTAAAAAGTGAATAGATTATTGAAGAAAGAAGGCAAACCTAAAGAATAAAATAACGCATGTTCTTTTCTGTGTAATCCACAAGTCTCAGTATGCTAAGTTGCAAATGTGTACATCAGCCAAAAAGATATGGGACACATTGTAAACTCAACACAAAGGAACTAGTGAAGTAAAAAAAAAAAAAAAAAAGAAAGATACAAATGCCAAATGCACACATACATCTATGAAACATTTATATACCAACCTAATGAAACTATTACAGAGATGTGGAACAAATTCATAGACATTAGGGGCTTTCAAGACCTTAGGAAAGTCATATACAATTGAGGACATGGTAGCAAAAATTTTGAGAACACTTCCCAAAGATAAGTGAGAAGCTAAGAAGACAGCTTTAGAGGAAGCCAACAAATTGGAATTCATGTCACTTAATGAGCTTATAGGAAAGTTATTGGCACATGAGATCACCCTTGAAAAGCCTGCTGAAAACACAGGGATGAGAAAGAAAGAATTGGCTTTGAAAGCCAAAAAGGTATATTTTGAATCTCCATCCACCTTTTATTTATTAATATCTTTTTCTTTTAATGATGATGAAGATAGCAGTGAAGATGAGCATCTTGCCTTCATCACCAATCACGTAAAAAAATTCCTCTTAAACAAAAAGGTAGAAAGGCAAGGAGCTCCAAGAAGAAAGGCACCAAGAGTCAATTCATTTTCTATGGATATAATGAGAAAGGGCATATAAAACAGATTGTCCTAAGATAAAGAAAAGCAAGTTCCCTTCCAGAAAACACACCTCTAAGAAAGGAAATGACGTTTACAAAGCTTATTAGGATGACATTAGTGATTCTAAACCTGATGAAGAAGAAATAAGAAAGTAGCTAGCAAACCTTTGTCTCATATCAACTGAGGAGCAATCACACATCCAGTAGTGATAGTGATAGTAATGGTGACAAAAAGGTAAATCCTTTTAACTCCTACTATAGAGATAAGTTATACTCTATAATTATTAAAATTACTATGAGCATTGAGAGTTCAAGTCTAATACCTTTCCTCTTCAAAAAGAGAACAAATCCTTAAAAGAAAGTGCTAAGAGTAAAAAAAAAACTTGTTAGAGAGGTAGAGTCTCTCACAGCTGAAAACCTTAAACTAAAGGAAAATCTCAACAAGTTTACTAAAGGAAAGGAGAAGTTAGACTCCATCTTTGAGGCTCAAAGGAATCCATCCATGAAGTATGGATTATGCTATAATGCCACTACCTTAACTATTCTCTCCACCTCTTAAACAGTCTTTGTTAAGGCCAAAGAAAATGTTTCTAACTTTGTTATGAAAGAAAAGGTTTCCTAGAAGAGAAATGTCACAAATAATGGCTCAAGAATAAAGTCTCAACACAATCATACACAATTGAAAAATGCTCCTCTTAAAGCAAACTATGCTTACATGTATCCCTCTTACAAGTCTAAGAGGTAGAGTATGCACAAACATAAAAATTGGCATAATTATAAATATAGACACACATAACATAAAAGTGTTCCTTACTAGAGAAATACTCCTAGAAATGTTGCTCAAAGGAGTTACAAGTCTAAGAGACATTATATGCATATATCATATAAAAGTAGGATATCAATTCATTATGATGGTGATTATTTCTATTGTGGTATATTGGGCCACATAACCTATCATTACTAATCTCAAAGGCATGATGAACAGTTGGCTAGAGCTAACCTTTAGGACCCAAGAAGGTTTGGATACCTAAGATATAACCTTTCTTGTTTGTAGGTGTGCTTGAAATCCTAAGTTGGAGAGCAAGAGTGGTATCTTGACAGTGGATGTTCAAAATACATGACAGGAGAAATGAAGTTCTTCACACAATTAGAAAAGATTAAAAGTCTTAGAAAAATGTCTTTTGGAGACAATGACAAAGCCAAAATTGTTGGCATAGGTAAAGTTGGTAAAGATGATAACTCTCCTATCCTTAATAAAGTTCTGCTTGTTGATGGACTTAAACATAATTTACTGAGTGTAAGTCAGCTCTGTGATAAAAGCCTTAGAGTCATGCTTAAGCCAAAAGCATGCTATGTATCAAGAATGAGTGACAATAAAATTCTACTCATTAGTAGAAGAGTTCATAATATTTATGTGATTGTTTTAAACTCTCTTACTAACCATAATGCAAAATGTTTAGTTTCAATAGTTGAGAAAGGTAAAACCTGACATAGAAGGCTAAAACGTGCAAACATGAAACTCCTCAATAAGCTAAAGAGAAGAAACTTGGTTGAGCGTCAACCTGAAATCAAGTTCACAAAGTAAGGAATGTGTGAAGTATGCCAGAGAGGTAAACAAATTAAATCCTCATTCAAAGTCAAGAATAAGGTAAGGTCTTTTAAAGTATTGCAATTGTTTAACATGGTTTGTTTTTACTTTATTAGGGTAGCTAGCTTAGGAGGCATACATTATGCATTTGTCATTATAGATGATTACTCTAGATATACTTAGTTATTATTCCTTCCTCATAAGGATTCTTATTTTAATGCTTTTAAAACCATTGCCAAGAGAATTCAAAACCAAAAGGATTTGAAAATCTCTTTCATTAGAAGTGATCATGGAGGTGAATTTGAAAATGCTAAGTTTCATAGCTTTTGTGATGAGTGTCATATCTCACATAACTTTTCAACTCCTTAAACTCCATAACAAAATTGTGTGGTAGAAAGAAAGACTAGAACTCTTTAAGAAATGATTAGAACCATGTTCAATGAGTATAATCTTCCTAAGTACTTTTAGGCTAAAGTTGTGAATACTTCTTGCTATGTCTTAAATAGAGTCTTAGTAAAACCCTTGTTAAAGAAAACTACCTATGAGTTATGGAAAAATAAAAATAGTAGGATTGCATGTTTTAGAGTTTTTCATTGTAAATGCTTTATTCTAAATACTAAAGATAACCTTGGTAAGTTTGACTCCAAATTCGATGAAGGAATTTTCCTTGGATGCTTTACTACTTGAAAAGGGTATAAAGTCTTCAACAAGAGAAATTTGATTGTAGAGGAATCTATGCATGTTGTATTTGATGAATCTAGCCCCACTTCTTCAAGAGTAGAAAAAGATGTTGATGATCTTGTAGGTCCCATGAATGAGCTAAACATTGGAGAAAAAGGAAACAATATGGATAAGTTATAAGACATGAGGAATGGAATAAATGAAGATCCACCTCTTCCTACTCTTAGTAAAAAGGAAACTTAACTAGAAAGGGACTAGATTTTTAAGAATGGTCACCTAAGAGATCTTATAATTGGTGATCCATTAAGTTGGGTAACAACCATATCATCTTTAAGAAATGCATGTATTAATACTACTTTTGTATCCCTTATTGAGCCTATAACCATAGATAAGGCCATTGGAGATGAACATTGGGTTGTTGCTATACAAGAAAAACTTAATCAATTTGAAAGAAACAAAGTGTGGACCTTAGTTCTTAGTCCTCGTAACCATTCTATTAGTGGAACCAAATGGGTCTATAGAAATAAACTTGATGAACATGGATGCATTGTTAAGAATAAGGATTGGTTAGTAACCAAAGGCTATAACCAAGAGGAAGGGATTAATTTTGATGAGACTTTTGTGCCTGTAGCCATTAGAATTCTACTTGCATTTGTATCTCACATGAATTTAAAGTTATATCAAATGGATATCAAAAGTGCTTTTCTCAATGGGAACATTGATAAGGAAGTTTATGTTGAGCAACCTCCTAGTTTTGAAAGCCAATACTTTCCCAATATATGTTCTAGCTAACTAAAGCCTTATATGGCTTGAAGCAAGCTCCAAGAGTTTGCTATGAGATATTGAGTAACTTTCTTGAAGAAAATAGTTTCTCCAAAGGTTTGGTAGACACAACTCTTTTTTTTAAGAAAAAGAAAGGGGGCATATTATTATTGCAAATATATATAGACAATATCATATTTGGTGTTACTAATGTTTGCTTATGTGAAGATTTTTCTAAAGTAATGAAGAGTGAGTTTGAAATGAGCACGATAGAAGAACTCAAATTCTGCCTTAGATTACAAATCAAACAAGGAAAAGAAGGAATCTTCATCAACCAAGACAAATATACAAAGGAATTGATTAAAAGATTTGGCATGGACAACAAAAAACCTTGTAAATCTCCTTTCAGCACCAACATCAAGCTAAACATAAATGAACATGGTAAGAATATGGACCAAAAGTTATATAGAGTTATGATTAGCAGTCTACTCTATCTTACAGCCTATAAACCTGATGTTATATTAAGTGTTTGCTTATATGTTAGATATCAATCTAATCCTAAAGAGTCTCACCTATATGTTATGAAATAGATACTTAAGTATCTTATTAGTACCCCTAACTTAGGACTTTGATATCCTGAAAGTCCTTCTTTTAAGTTAAATGCATTTTTTGATGCTGATTTTGTTGGGTCTGCCTTAGATAGAAAGTGCACTTCAGGCATATGTTAATTTCTTATTCAATGCTTATTGTCTTGGAGTAGCAAAACATAAAACTCAGTTGCTTTATTAACTACTGAAGTTGAGTATGTAACAACTAGCCTATGTTTTGCCTAAATCCTATGGATGAAACAATAACTTCTTGATTACAACGCTACTATAAAACAAGTTGCTATTAAGTGTGATAAGACTAGTGCTATAAACTTGTATAAAAATCACATTCAACATTCTAGAAGCAATCATATAGACATTAGATATTACTTTTTTAGGGTTCATGTTAATAATGACAATATTGTGTTAGAATTTATTGATACTAACTATTAATTGGTGGATATTTTCACTAAACCTCTTTATGATAAAAGGATGCAATTTATTAAAAGAGAACTTCGTATGATTGATGGAAATACCTTGAAATAGCTTTAAACAAGTTCATTTCCTTTTCAGTTAATTTATAATCTTTGTTGCATGTGATGATATTTGATCACTATTAAAGTCTTTAGCTTCAATAACTAAAGATTTAAATTGTGTGTGATGTTGATTAAACTGTCTAAATAGTAGTTGAATTCATGATCATTTCATTGAATTTGATTAATAACATTCATCAGCTAAGCTTTTAAAATGGTTATGACTTTGAGAAATCTGTTTTAAACTAAGCTTTTGTTTAAGAAACATAGCTAATGACCATTACATATCTTACAACGACCGTTGTGTCACATGTAAGTTTTTCAATTTGATTTTATTGGTCTTTACCATTGTTGCGTATCCCCAATAACTATTGTCACCATTTTAATAGCTGTTATGAACCAGCCACCATTATTGGTTAAACAGCTCTTGAAAGACCAAACGAATGGTCATGTCTAACAGTTGTTGCCTAACTTACAATGACCGTTGAACATTCCCAACATTCATATTTTTTCTTAAAAAAGGGGAACCCATTGAAGTTATATATAAACCCCTTAAACCTTAAAATCTTTTCACTTTCTACTATTACCTTACTTTCTCATTATCTCTTTCTTAATTTCTGCTATGATTTTTTTTTGCATTTTCCTTGCATCAATCACTGAATCACTTATGGCACCTAAACCTAATTCCACAAAGTGATACAAACAGCCTATTAGGAAGAACCCTTAACCTTCTTACACTAGCTCAAGCTCTAAAATAAAAGAGAATCCTGCCTATATGATTGCTTAATTAAAGAGGAGAAGTGTGGAACATGTGAATTTAGAATCACAACAGAAGAAGAAAGCTAAAATACCCTACGAATCTAAGGGCAAAGGGAAAGCCACTAAAATAAGCATACTCCCAAACCATGTTCAAAGCCTACAACTGATCCTCTAACTCAACAATTTCATCTCAAAGTTGATAAAGAAAAAAACTTGGCTCAAAAACTACTAAAGCGATACTAGAAGATGAGAAATTCTTAAAATGGAACAACTTATAGAGATATAATTTGGCAGAGCTAGTTGAGGATTTGATGATGGGGATATGATGGGAACTTTTTTGCCATATATGAGAACCCTCATACTTAAAGCTAACTGTGGAATTCCTCACTTCTTTGGAAGTTTTGAGGAACGATTGTGAAGTTTAAGTTTAAGTGGGCATAATCAAATTCAGGTTATATGGGAAGAAGTACAAAATTAGGCCAAAAGATTTGGCTAGGCGTCTTGATGCTACTATCACTGGTTTGACAGAGCCTCCTTTAACCTTCAAAATAGATGTCAATCAATTTTGGAAATCAATCACTGATGGGACCTCAAATTATAATAACAATAACAATAAGGCTTTAAAGATCAAGTGCCAAGCCCTAAGGATTGCCCATAGGTTCATCATAATGAACATTAATGGACTGGGCCAATCAAATGGCAATTGCACCTTGATGGATTTGTTTTACCCATATTTCATGAAAAACAAGCAAAAGGTGAACACTACTTCGCTTCTGATGTAAAGAATGTATGGCCTGGTGGAGAAACCAAATGCTTTTGTGATGACTCATTACATCACCATGATAGCCAAGTTTGTAAAAGCTTTCCCCAAAGCTGAGGCAGAGCTTGAAGACATTGATTTGATGTTAGATAAGTAGCCTGACAATGAACCTATAGGGGAGAGGATGCTATTGAGTATGGATATTTTATAGAGATTGGATAGTGCATTGATCAAGCTAATGCCTTAGGAAGGAGGTGCTCTTCAAGAAGAAGAAGTTAATGAAGAAGTTGAGGAAGCTGTTAGGGTAGGGGTTGCAGCAATAGGAAGGATAAAAACAAGTGAGCCTACTTTATCTGCTCCATCCGTCTCTCTTTTTGAGCAAAAGGTTCTTGAATAGCTAAAAGCACTTACTACTATAGTTAGAAGGGTTGAAACATCCTCCACTTCTCTCCATCAAAGAGCGTACTAGCTCAAGATTGATTCGAAGGATCTAAATCAAACCCTTGACTAGATTATGGAAGGGTTGAATCTACAAGCAAAGAGTCCAAGTGCTCAAGAGAAGCAAGAGATTCTACTAGAGAAGATCCAAAAGTTTAAGGACACCCTTTTTAAGGAACAAGAGGAACTAAAAGAACCCAAAGAGCCTATTGCAACAGATGAACCCAAAAAGCTAAAATCACCCTTAGAATCTCAAGATCAAACCCATACCTCTCCTTTCAAAACCACATCTGCATAATTATTCTTATTATTTTTATTTTCTTTTTATTTCTTTTATTTCCAAAAATAGTTGATGATTGGACAACATATATTTTTGAATGTAAAGTAAACAGTTGTCTATATTCTCTAGTAATGAATATATGGTTTATATATGTTCATTTACTTGATCTTTTACCAATTATTTACCTCTTTTAGATAATGAAAAAGAGGTTGAAATATATGAGCATATCTTAAGGGGAGCGTAATGATGAATCATGCAAGGATGAACAAATAACTAAAACTTAGGAGAGAAATTAAAGGGAAACATGATAAATCAATACATAACCCTAATAGATTAAGGGGGAATTAAGAATCGATCCTTAACATATTTACCCTTATTGATTTTAAAAGATTGTTTGTCATCATTAAAATGGGGGAGAATTTGAACCTTAAGGTTCCAAGTATTACTTAATGATTACAAACAAGTGAAATAACTAACCTTTGTCTAAGTTATTTATGCTAAAACTTGTAGGTACATCAACTCTTTGGACTATTGATTCAAAAAGGAATTATATTTGAAAACTCAAAAGATTAGAAAGTAAATATCAAGTCAAACTCAGCTTAACAAACCAACAAGTGTTGTCTACCTTCAATAGTCTTTGTAGACCTAGCAACATGCATTGAGATATCACAATAGGTGTTGGAGAAATAGTTTAGTTTGAGTATAGCTTTTTGGACCTTTGAATAAGCATTGCTCATATTTCCAATAAGCTTTGGACAATTATTCAGACATAGCTATTTATATTGGACCTCACAACAGACACTGTTCTTGCTTTTACAACAAGCATTACACTTTCACAGTAAGTGTTGTACAAAATGCCTTAGATTGAACAAAACTCTCTAGAACTCAAAACAAGTATTTATCCTTTACAACAAGCATTGAAAAAGCTCTTTAGATTATACCAAAGGATCTAGGCCCCCAACGAGGGACACTCAATATCTCAACAAGCATTGAACACATATAATATCTCAACAAGCATTAGAAAAATGCTTTAGTTTGAGCTATGAGCTTTGGACCCCTCAATGAGGGTGTGAATACCATAAATTTTACAGTTTTATGCTCAAACAAGTGAAATCTTGCTTGGGACTCCTATTTTTTATCGATCATCGAAGGATCAAAAGGATAGGGGGTCATACATTATAATAACCCCTAAGCATGACACATAATTTTGATCAACAGGGGATCTTTAAGGCCCCACACAAGATAAAAAGCCTCTTTTCTAAAATGATGGTCAACAGGGGACCACGACCATAACAATAAAGCCTAATAATAAAACATACAATGCATGAATGATATGCAAGATGTAAGAAGCAATAAATAATATATACAAGACAAGGATGGGGGGGTACATGTCCAAATCATGAGTTTATCATGCATATCCATGCATCCATTCATTCACATCATGCATAATTAATTAGGAATGGGGTCATGCACCATGCAAAGGGATTTTAGCATGCATTATCATTCATCCATTCAAGTGCATCATACATAATCATATAGGATGAGTATCATGGCCAAGTTCATGGTTAACTCAAGTAATAACACTTATACCTAAAGGAAGAGAAGATGTTAATAATCAAATGATAGAAAATAAATAATAAAAACTAAAGGACAAGCAAATAAAGTTCCTAATAACTATCTTACCCTATCTCCAAAGTTAAGGTCCCCATATATACATTTAGTGTCCATGGTAAAACATCCCAACATCACAAAATTAATAAACAAATGCATGAATCATGAACATATGAAGAAGTAAACATGCAATGTAAGGCATTCAGAGGATGTAGAGTGGTCTAAGGCAAAAAACTCACCATAAAAGGGATCTTAGGATTGATAAATCCTTACCCTATGTATCTTTAAAAAAGCATGGCATTACTAACCATAAATGTGGGTTAAAATGCAAATACAAAAAGGAATCACATAATAAAATACTATTTACATATTTTTTGACACAAGAAAAACCTTAAAAAGAAGGGCTTTCAAGGTCATTGAGATCTTAAGTTCCTCACTTAGTCACTACCCTAAAGTGACTAAAAGCAGAACTAAAATCGTTATTCAATCTACATTAGAGAGCATGGACATTAAGATAGCAAGAGTCATGAAAACCCTTACAAAACCTATAAAAATTCCATGGGTCTTTGGCTATCTATCCTTGTCCTATTCTATCACTAGAGTGATGATAAAATAAAAAAAGAAAACCTTAGATGGTGAAATTTTGTATGAAAAAAAAAAGAGATTGCACAAGACTATGCCTAAGAAATAAGGGTTATGTAACCCATTATTGGGGCTCTAAAACCTAAAATGGTGGGTTGTACAACCTATATAAAGGCTATACAACCCTTAAATCCTGGGTTTTTTGAAAACAAAAAAGAAAGAAGAAGGGGGAGAAGAAAAGGGAAAATAAAAGGTCTTAGATACCTTTGTATGTTTTTGTGCCCTCAAAGGCTCACAAGGTATTCAATATCCTCTAAAAATGCTTAGGGAATGCATAAAAATGAAGAGTAAAGATCTAGTTGTACCTTGGAATGAGTTGGGGCAAAGTAGGGTTTAGATTTTTTGTATTTGAGGGGTGCACCAAAGCTAGAAATGGTTTTAGTTATATCATGTTCATATCCAATCATAGAGCATGAGAGTGTTATACTGGAATTAAGATTTGCATGTTGGCTGTACAACCAAGAATAGGTTATACATCCCTGTGTCAGGGCTGTACAACCTTAGGGTTAAAGAGGGGACTAGTTCTAGAAGTTTCTCTAGACTAGGGTTTTAGGAAGGATGTACAACCTTGCATTAAGGGTTGTACAACCCTGTTTGATGGGTTGTATAGCCCATCAAACTTGGCTGGCACCTTTAGACTTGGCTTGGATTTATTCTTTGGTTTTAGGCTTGGGCTTAGTCTTTGGAATTCTCTAAGGCTTTCTAAGGTCTTTTATCCTTTACATTTTGGGGATTTGGTTCAGTGATTTCCATCATTGAGGTTGCATCTTAAGACCCAAAATTTAGTGTTAATAGAGAGACATTTATATCTCAATAGGCCTTAAAGGTGTTTCTAATGGGCATTGTGAACCCTTTAACAACCGTTGAAGTATTTTTGTAGATTTTGTAAAATAGAACACCAAGTTCATAGTTTTTAAGAATCAACAATAAGCATTGAACTTCTTCCAATAGGCATTGAGGTTTAAAAATAATTGCCATTATTTTTATCCAATAATCATTGAAGAAAAAGTGAATAAAACTAATGAAAAGTCAGAGGAGGAGTCTTGAGTCAACTTCTCTCTAACAGCTACTCCTAACGGGTGTTATGATAAAACCAACAACCGTTGAAGGTGTATTTCATTTGACAACCACTCATTTGTATGAAAATAATGATGGTTGATGCCTTAGCAATGGGCGTGGAGATTATTAAATGGGTGTTGATAACCTACATTTGTAATGTGAAGCGACATTTCTTTTTCTAACAACTAGTTCTTTGTTCATAGTATAAAAGGACTCGCTCTCAACAAAATAAAGAGATAACTGTTCCATGAAGTGAATTTTTTATTGTGAAAACTATTTTCAATTATAAAGGTGAAAAAAAAGTGATATACCAAATAAGAGAAGTTCATTATTCAAAGCTTGCAAGAGTTATTTTCAAAATAGAGTTTGAAGAATAAGCTTTATATAAATTCTTTTCACATTCCCAACCTCATCAACCATACCCTGTGAGAATATTTAAAGTGTCTTTATTACTTAAGTGAAAAGGTTTTCCTCTTTCTTAAGTTGATGTATTTAGTTTGAGGAAACCCAAGGCTGGGGAACCCTAAAAATTATATCTTGTGAATACTTTAAGGTAGTACTTAGAATTTAGTTTGGGTTAAGGTTAAGTGGTATTTGTGAACTACTTGTAAAAGGTTGATAGAACTTGAGAATCTATCACTTGTAAAGGCTTGGTAATGCCCAAAAACTTACCTTTGTAGATGTTATTAATGGCACCATAAGCTATCAAAGATAGTAAAGGCTCTAGTGGAAATACTAGAGGAGAGGACTTAGATTAGTTATGTTAAATGTCTATAAATCTTGTGTTATGATTCTTCATCTATGTTTGCATTTAGTTTTAATCTTGCCATTACCCTATTCAACCCCTTATTCTAGGGCTTTAAGGGACAACAAATTCATGTTGAAGGGATGAACTTGAGTGAAACCTTCTAAGTAGTAGCTAGCATTAGGAAGCTACACCCTACATGGAAGGATTTCAAAAACTATTGTGAACACAAATGAAAGAAGTGAACATTGAAAAGCTAACTGTTCAATTTTGCATTGCAAAAGACAACAAAAGATTAGATAATAGAGGGTTTAATCCTTTCAAGGGTAATGCAAACATTGTCAAGCATGGACAAAGTTTAAAGAAGAAAACCCAAGAGTCTAAGATAAGACCAAAGTTGGAGTTTCCAAGAAGAAATTCTAATTATAACAAAGTGGGTCATAAATTTGCAAAGTGTAGGTTATCAAATAAGAGGAAAAGCAATGAGGCTAACTTTATGGAAGAAATACCTAAGGTATTTTTGAACTCTACATTATAGTGTCTGAGATGGGCTTGATCAGGTCTAACCTGAATGAATGGTGGATAGATACTAGTGCCATTAGGCACTTGTGCTCAAAGTAAGGGAAGTTCTCCACCTTTACTCCTAAAACTAAAGAAAAGCTACATATATAGGCACTTCTACCACTTCTAAGATCCTTAGTGAATGTAAAGTAGTGCTAAAGATTACTTCTAGTAAGGAGCTGACTTTAAATAATATTTTGTATATGCTAGAAATCTATAAGAACTTAGTGTCTTGTTCACTGCTTAATAAGCCTGGATTCCACCACGTGATTGAGTTAGGCAAAGTTAATTTGTCTAAAACGTATGTGGAAAGGAGTTATGTTCTTAATAGGTTGTTTAAACTCAATGTTTTTATAATAAAAAGGATGAATGAAAGTACTTTTTTCTACTTATTTGCTTGATATTGCATGGTAGACTACGCCATGTTAATTATGATACCTTGAAAAGGTTAATTAACTCGTATAACATACCTATTTTCCATATTGATTACAAACATATATCATATATATATATATATATATATATATATATATATATATATATATATATATATATATATGGAATTTGTGTTGAAGTAAAATTAACAAGTAATCTTTTCAAACAGTTGAAACAAATACGAAACCTCGATTTAATACATAATGATGTGTATGATTTAAAATTCATACAAACAAGAGATGAAAGTATATTTTATCACATTTGTCGATGATAGCATAAAATATGCTATGTGCATGTACTTAAAAGCAAGGCTGAAGCTATACAAAAATTTGAACTCTATAAGAAAGAAGTTAAAAATTAATTTAATAAAAAAATTAAAGTTTTAAGAGGTGATTATGGTGGAGAGTATGAAAAACCATTTAGAGAAATTTATGCATAACACAAAATTCTACACAAAGTCACTACACCTTATTCATCTCAGTTAAATGGTGTTATTAAGAGAAAAAATTGTACCTTGAAAGAAATGATGAATGCAATATTAATAAGTTTTAGGTTGCCTTAGAGCATGTAGGGATGAGCTATTTTGTCAGCAAAATACATTTTAAATAAGGTACCCTGAAAGAAAACAGATAAGACCCCACATATTATGAAAAGGGAGGAAGCCTTCTTATGAATATTTGCGAGTGTAGAGTGTCTTACTAAGTGGTTGTTCCAACCATAGAAAAGATAGGAATAGGGCCAAAATCAGTCAATTGCATTTTCATTGGATATGCATATAATGGTAGTGCTTATCGATTTTTGATGCATGAGTCTAAAATCTTAGATATACAAAACACAATAATGAAATTAAGAAATGAATAGTTTGGAACATATATTTCCATATTGATTTAAAGAAGGGTCAAATACATCTAAATGAACATATAAAAAGATAATCAGAATAATAAACATGTCTAAGATCAAATTTAGGAAGGAAAACCTAAAGTTAAGGTTTAACTTATTAAGGTTGAATCAATTGAGGTTGAGCAAAGGCAAAATAAGAGGGCTAAAATAGAAAAATTTTTTGGTCCAGATTTTTTTGGCTTATATGTCAAAAGTTGAACCTCAAACTTATAAAGAAGATGTAAATTCTTTATAAGGCCTTTTATGAAAAGAGGACATTAAGTGTGACGTTGATTCCATCATATAAAAGCATACTTTGAAACTAATAGATCTTCCTCCTGAATGTAAACCTCTAGGATCCAAGTGGATCTTTAAGAGAAAGAAGAGGTTCAATTGAAAATATAAGGCTGGACTTGTAATTAAAGGTGTTAGCATTAGATCTTAGGCCTTAAGATAGAAGCCTAGTGATGAGAAAGTATAAGGACTATCTTAAAAGAATGTAGGGGAAAAATTACAAAAGGAAAGAATAAAGCTTAGATGAGACTTGAATCAAACACAAACCAAAACCAACACATAAACCATGCCCAACTCAAAGCCCTATGGAACAACATTTAGTTGGCTGTATAGCCAACATACTTAGTTGTACATCTAACTCCTCAAACATAATAGAGGAAAACTTTTAGAATATTTGACCATTGACTTTCAGATGGTTGTAAAGCCAACCACCAGTTTGTATAGCCAACTTCTTGGTTGGACAGACAATTTAAGAACCTTAATCTCTAAAAGATTTTTTTGATCTTATTTGCTATAGATTGAGGACTGAGTGCAACCCAAGCCATTTGGGTTAGGTACACCCCCCTCAACTTTATAGATACCCTCTATTGAGAGAGGGAGGGAAGAGGCTTGAATTCCATAGTCAAACTCTATTAAAATCACTACTCAACCATAAAAAAAAAAAAGCTAAATATAAAAAATCAAATGCTCAATCCTTAATTTAATTATTTAAGGTATATACTAAGGATTTATGACTTAATTTTGTAGATTTCCCTAACATTTGAAGGATAATCTATCATCTTAAGTGCCTCTAAGGGCAAGGCGCACCAAAAAGTGCATCTAGGACACAAATCCCCTCTCCACCTTCTTTTCTTTTCTCTTTTCTTTGTTGTATACAAAGTTGTAGTCATAGTAGTTTGTACAAACTTCCTTGTAAACTATACAATCCACTTGGTTTGAGGAAATATAAGTTTTTTACTTCTTTCTCTTCATCCATTTTCTTTGCATTTTAAGGGATTCTAAAGGCTTCTTATGAGCTCCAACACTACAATAGGGGTATATTTGAGCATTATGATCCTTATTCTTTAAGAAATAGGACAAGGATCAAGAAAGAAGGGTTATTTCTATCTTTTCAATGCATTTGAATTTTTTCTATTTCATATATTTTCCTTTTTCCTTTTTGTTTGTATGTTTATGTATATATTGTTAAGGATGTGATTAAGAGGGGAAATTCCCTTACCAAGGACCCTATGATCCTTGAGCTAATGCATTTTTTATGTTGATTTATTACCTTTATCAGTTATTGTCTACACCATCATAAAGAGGGAGAGAGAGTGGTAGCCCACTTTCTCTTTCCCTAGTTCTCTAGTTTGCCCACTTTTTCTTTCCTTATTATGGGAGTAATCTTGAGCATGGTAGAGGGAAAGCTTATTACTTTATGACCCTTATTTTGCTTACTTTCATGTTTTATGACTAATGTATATTCTTAGCCTTATGAAACTTTCTTCTTTATTTCCTTATTTTCCTAGCCTTATTAATGCATAGTGGTATTTTTGAAAATGTTCTAGCTCTTTCAAAGTAATTTTAGATGAGGATACAATGATCTTAGGAATCTAAGTTGATGACTTAAACCTTGCCTATGGTCTCCATATATATTCTCTAAGTGTATTTACATGACATCCTTGCATTATATTTTTATACCTCACTTATTATTTTCTTGTGCTTGTGTTCTATTTATGTCTAATTACATGGTTTATGTTTGGTTGTTTATGATTATTGAATTGTATTATGAACATTGGATATAAATGTATGCTTAGTTTTTTAACTTAAAATGAGGTAAGGATGATCCTTAGATATGGTGGGAAACTTGTTATGATTGATAGCATTATAGACCTTAGGGTTGTTTAATTGTTATTTCTTTTTTTAGTTTAGTGTGATACTAACGTGTTTGTCATCTTCTTGTAGGTTGAGATGCATTTTACTTTTGATTTGCATATTTATTAATGATCATGCATGCTTACCCCATTTGAAATCATATTTGTATCCGCTTTCCCTTGGTGAATGTTTATAATGATTTGAATATGTGATTGATTTGAATGACATTAGATGAATACTTTAAGACCATTAACTAGACTAATTAATAATATACTTATAATTAAAATCATGAACCAATGATGCTCGAGGCTTATATCCCTAAATCTGAGTAATTTGAGGGTGCCTAATCTCTTCCCCATGCCATTCCAATTTTTGAACTTAATCCTTAATAGGGAAAAGACATATTAAACCTTTTAATTAACTTAGGTAGGCTCAAAATTTTTCCTTGCTCGAAATTTTATCCCAACCAATCGGGTGACGAGTCCATGTTGTTAAAGGTCAATACC
This sequence comes from Omphalea diandra, assembly GCA_949677035.1. Lineage (NCBI taxonomy): Eukaryota > Viridiplantae > Streptophyta > Magnoliopsida > Malpighiales > Euphorbiaceae > Omphalea > Omphalea diandra. The sequence continues at coordinate 578 of CATIWR010268292.1, read as the reverse complement.
AAAGTATTATTCTACCTTGGTCCTTTGTTGACCATAAAATCATTAATAAGGTCCCTTTGAGAGGCCTTTCTAAAGGATCCTTGATGATCCTAAAAGACATATCATCACTTAGGATTGTGCTAATATATGGCCGCCCATCTTCTTGATCCCTTTGATGATTGATAAAAAAGTAGTAGTTGTAAGCAATATTTCACTTGTTTGACTGCAACCTTGAAAGTCGAAGTGCTCATAATGGCAACTTCTTTAGGGACTCAAAATTGACTTTGTGTTTAATCTCTGGTTCACTTACAATTTTATCTTTATTATTGCTAAGTCCATTATATTCATTTTGTAACATCCTCAACTCAAATAATATACATTTTAAATTACGTAATATTTAAATATATGCATTTGATAAATAAGCATTTAGGCATGTGAATTTGGAGAAAACACGACAATGACACTTGCACTGTTGTAATTGGGATACTTGAAAATATATGTAATGTTTGTGTAGTTGCATGGTCAATTGTCTTATGTTGTGTGCATGTTATAGCATCATAAATAATGGTGTTATAGAGCTTAATTAAGAGTATAAGGAG
>CATIWR010268274.1:0-18265 GCA_949677035.1 Omphalea diandra | reverse complement strand
AACAATTTGCCATACAACTATACAAACACTACATATATGTTCCAATGTCCCCAAATGCAATGGTACTTCTAAATGATTATTTATCTAATGCATATGCTCATGTGATAATGCTAATGAATGTGACTAGGGATGTTACAAACTCTACCTTAAATACTTCATAATTCTTATTAAACATGCATGATTAACATGTCATGAGGGGTTAATTTCATTTGAGAATAAGGTAAATTAACTTACCTATTGTCCCAAAACCATAAAACCTTAGGCTTTCTCCTTAGGCAACTCAATATTCTGCCTGTCCTTCTTTTTCTTCTTCTTATCCTTTCATTTCTTTCTTCCTTAGCTCTCTCTTTCTTCTGTTGTAACTCATGTCTAAGCTCTGTATTTTGATCCTAAAGGGTCAAAACCTATTGTACAAGACAAAATCATGGCATTGCATTCCTATTGGTTGGAAGTTCAATTTATTCATTTAGTCCATCTTCTTCACTCCTTAAGCACATCCATCAATCTCTTAATTCCTAGTTGCTCCTTATACTTTAAAATAAGCTATATAATACCATTATTTATGATGTTATAACATGTACACAACATAAATAATTTGCAATGCAACTATACAAACATTGCATATATGTTCAAGTGTCCCAAATGCAATGGTGCATGTGTCATCGTTGTGCTTATCCAATTCACGTATTTAAATGAACATTTATCCAATGCATATGTTCATGTGGGATTTCACATCATTTGTGCAATGAATATGTTAATGTGATAACTCCAATGAATGTGGATGGAGATGTTACAATTTGTCATTATAAAAAAAAACACATAACAATAGTTATAACAAAGGAAGCAAATAGAGTAAACATAGAAGAATATAATAGGCAAACAAAGTAAACATTTATTGCATTTAATATGTTATCCCTTACATTAGCTATTTTTTAGAAGAAAAAATAAAGACAAAATAGATAAAAAGATAAATTATGTAACATGAGGGAGTTGGGATAGTTTGAGCTAAGGGTCATAGGGACGGTTATTGGTTTTGTCCTAGGGCTCAGCTATTGCATCTGACTCAATTGGAGTTACTAGTGTTCCAGGTTGCAAGTTTAACCCTTCCACTATCTAATCCAAGGTCTGGTTGATGTCATTTATGTCCCTTTGAAGCTTTTGTACTTTTTGGTGTAAGGAGGCAATAGTGGATTCAACCCATTGGACTATAATGGAAATGGTTTCCAATTGCTTAAAAACTCTCTTTTCAAAATAAGCTAGAGATGTAGCAAGAGTAGAAGCACTTGTTCAAGTCCTTTCAACTGCAACAATCCCTGTTCTAATTGCTTCCTCAATATCCTCATCTTCTTGTTCTTGTTCAGGGATCTCTCATTCTTTTAGTATTTTCATTATTATACCATAATTAAATCTTTGCAAGATCCCTATGCTTGACAATATCTTTTCAAAGATTGATTCATAGTGTGGTAGTTTCTCCAACACAATGTTCTTATTTTAAAGTTCTTCCTCAATTAGGGGAATAACTTTCACATATTTGGCAATTTTGGTAATATAATGAACCATTACAAATTATTACCTTTATCCAATTCTCCATTTATCCTTTTCATAAGGAATAAAGAAGTGTTGATCCTTTGCTTGCTGTTCATGCACCAGAGATAGAACAAGTTAGTGATTATGCAGTTGCCACTGGATTGAGCTCTCCTATTAATGTTCCATTTGATGAAACAATAAGGAATTCTCAAGGCTTGGCTTTTTATTTTTGATGCCTTGTTATTTCTATTGTAATTGCTCTTTATATCTATTATTGATTTCCATAACTGATTCACATTAATATTGAAAGTGAGAGGTGGCTCTATTATCCCTGCTGTAGTGACTTCAAAACATTTTATTTGTTCATTTGTCCGTAAACTATATTTTTTGCTAAAAAAGCCTAAAATTGATTATTCCATCTTAAGCATAGGTATGACAATCACTCTCAAAGACTTATAGTGTGGTGAAGAATTCCATTGTAAAATTCTAGATAGGAAAGTTATTTTATGTGACAGGAGAGTTCCCATCCTATCCCTACCATGAGTTCCTCCACTTTTTCATATATTCCATAACTTTGAAGATCACCCTATTTGAAGAACTTTCCTCCTCCTAGGTGTCTTTTCAACAGTTTGAAGGCGAATTTTTTCTCTTTATCTATTTTGAGATGGAAGTGCTAAACTAGGAGAGGAGTTTGCTCTGTTTCCAATACCATAAGTTTCCCTTTGGATTATGGGCTAGGTTCGGATTTCTTTAAGGATTATTGCACATATGAGGGTTTAGATGTTCTCTTCATCTATTAGGCAAACATTAAGGCTAAATTTTCTATTATTTTTGAGATGGAGTAAAAGGGTTGAGGATTTTTTCTTATTGGTTGCTTATATCTCTTAGCTAATTCAGGTTTGCATGCCATTTGGTTGATTGTTTGAGGATTGATGCAAGTGAGAATGCAAGTGAAATAACAACAACAAATAAAGAGAGAGAGAGAGAGAGAGAGAGAGAGAGTCGAAAGCACAATAAAACAGAAAAACTAAACTAACTTTAAGGTTTGAGGGGTTTATATAGAAGTTTAGTGAGTTCCTTTTGAATTTCAAAAACATTACCATTGAGAGTGTTCAACAGCTATTGTGAATATAACAATGACTGTTGGACATGACTGTTATCTTGATCAAGCAATTATTATTTATTCAACAATGGTTGATGCACATAAATGCCATTGGGTCAATAATGACAATCATTGGAAAACATAATGATTGTGGTGACATACTTAAGCAAAAATGTGGAACTTTCTAATAATGCAATGGTCAATAGAAAACACATAATGATTGTTGGCTATGCTTTTTTTAATAGAACTAAGTTTAAAATATATTTTTTGAATATGCAACCATTTTAAAAACTTAACTGATGTAAATTATATTAATCAAACTTGATGATATAGTTATGAATTCAATTAATATATGGACATTTTAATCAATACAATATACACTTAAAAACTTTAGCTTATTTAGTCTAAAGACTTTATTAGTAATCATTTCCAGCAATACATCAACTATCAACCATCAATGACCATACATGAATTAACAAAGGTGAAAGAGAATAATCTAGTGAAGTTCATCTAATGTACTTCCATCAATCATTCCAAGTTCTATTTTGATAAATTGCATTCTTTCATCTTAAAGAGGTTTAGTTAAAATATCTACCAGTTGATGGTTAGTATCAACAAATTATAATGCAATATCATTATTACTAGCATGATACCTAAGAAAATGATGTCTTATTTCTATATGCTTACTCTTATAATGTTATATGGGATTCCTAAACTAGTTGATGGCAGTAGTGTTATCACATTTGATGGCTACTTTATTTACAATAACCTTGTAATCAATAAGTTATTGCTTCATCCATATGGTTCAAGTATAACAAAGCCCTGCTGTCATATGCTCAATTTCAGCAATTGACAAAGCAATTGAATTTTGCTTTTTGCTACTTTAAGGCTAGTAATTAAATTTTGCTTTTTGTTACTCCAAGGCTAGCAGTCTTTAGATCAAGCTAGGATTTTACTTTTCCTTCTGATTCGATTACCCCTTCTCTTCCATGGGGGTTTGGATGGAGCTCTGATGGTTATAAAACAAGGGTTATCAGTATGATGCATGAACAAATAAAGAATGCATGTATGCATGAAATGCACACATTATTAGAGAAATATCCTACCAATAATATTCTCCCCATACATGAAGTCTATAGGCTTATTCCTTGGCGTTCTTCCACCAATAAAGTGGTAGAGAATGTGCATGGTCACCTCAAACTAAGACTGGTCAAGTGACAAAAGAACATATACACATGAGAACTAAAGACATAACAAGAGGATATACAATAGTAAACCCTTTCTATTTCTTAATAAATGATGTACAAGGACATAAAGAATCCCTCATATAAGAAAGGCAAGGGATGCACATGGGTATTTACATTGAAAGTGAAAACTCATTACATAGTGGGGTAGGGAAACATGAAAAAAATTCACATGGAGGATAATTACATCAAAGAGAATGGGATAACATTGGCATTTACATTGGGTATGTATAACCATACTATTTGGGGATTTCACCCCTTCTTTTGGAAAAGAAATGCAAATAAAAGTGGTATCCTATTCCAAGCTACTATTAGCTCCTACATGCACCTAGATGGTTAACATGGTTGTCGTAGTTGATGGCTCTCATAAGCCTGGGGACAATTGTCCTAACTCCCCATTTGATATAAAGTACTTAGTTTGTGAGTGATGGTTAGTTTGCACCATCTCCTAAGCTCAAATAGAGCTTAAGTCTTAAATTTAGAGAACCCATATGTTTTTTGAAGGTAGACTAGTGCATATGGTGAAGTACGAAGGCTACATGAATGCAATTAGACCAATTAATTATAAAGTTACTATGGTAAAAAACACATAGTCAATTTGAGTCTCTAATGGAGTTACTATTATATGCGTCAAAGTGGATTTTAGGGTTGGGCTCAAACATATGAATCTTACTTATGATTCCATCATTTATCGATCAATAGGGGGATTGAGAGGATTTTGGTCATACATTGGTAATAGCCCTAAAACATAGCACATGTTTAGACTAACGAGTGGTCCTTTTGGACTCACACAAGTTTGAAGCCTATTTTCAACATTAATGATCAATGACGGACTAAGGCTAGACAATAATTTAGTGTTATCCCTAATGGATTATGGGGTTGTCATCCGACGTTCGTCAGGATAAGAATTAAAGAAAGGCAAAAGCTAAACCTAACTAAGTCATTTAGATGCCCAATTTGTCTTCACCTTATTAAAGATTGAGTTTAAAAATTATGTACAGCCTAGGGAAGAAGTTAGGCACTTCTAAACCATTAATATATTGGGATTAAACCTTCAGGTATTGTTACTTTACTTTTACAATGTTGACCTTATTGCTAATTAGTCTAGTTAATGCTCCTAATCATGTTTCTAGTACGATCAAAACAACCATATCAAGGCAATATAATCCATTCCAACTAGGGAGGACGATCATCCATCATGTTAATGGAAGGTCATGCATGTCAATCAAACTTAATTAAGCAAAACGGGATTAGGCACATCCTTCAATCACCTATATGAAGAAAAACACATGCTATTGGTTATCATGAAGAATAAGAAAGCAAAAGACAATCATAAAAGGGAATGAAATCGAAGGTAAGGTCTTAACCAAGGTCTCTAAGTCAAAGGAACCTAAAAGGAATTTGAGTCCAAAATCAATCTTCGCAACATCAGATGAGTCATATAAGAATAATAACAATGACCAACATAACACAAAAATATGAAAGATAAAATGTGAGACATAAAATACAATAAACATGAAATGCAACTGCAATTGGGAGGATGTTAAAAGGCCAAGGGCAAGAATTATGACAAGTGGGATCCTAGGGTTGTTGAACCATCCTTCACATTTGCTCCCAAGGAACTATGCATCTTAAACACCATTTACCATTTTGAAGGGTTAGGATGTTAAACACAAGACACAATTATGACGCCAAAGGTACATAAGTTGTCAAATATGAAGTATGGAATTAAATAGATCATTAAAGAGTGGCATTTCTCCCCAATATCAATCACATAATTACAAAAAATTTTTTAAAAAAAGAAGGATATGCAAGCTAGAGAGCTTGCAACCCTTCTTCTAATTAAAGGTAAAATGAAATAACAACAAAACCATAAGCCTTAAGGGAATTATGAACTCATGAACTCATAGTGGGTTGTATTCCCTGACGCAATCATTGCCAAAGTATTTGAAATAAAATGCCTAAGATAGGGTAAAAGAATGACATATAAATACAATAACATTATAAATACTAAACTTAAGAAACCAAATCAAATCCTTGATCCTAGCTTCATATTTTGAAATAATATGCGTCGTAGACCATAAGATCAACCTTATATTCTACCATTTGGGCTCTCAAGATTCCAAAAATAGGCACAAAAGTAAAAAGAACCTGAATGATGAAAGTAGGAAATTTACAACTTGTTTTATGTAAATAAGGTTATACATACCACTTAGTGGTCTATACAACCTTCTGGATAGCCCATCCATACATGGCTTTTAAAAATTTTTAAAAAAAGAAAGGGAAAAAAAGAAAGAGGATGTCGTACTAAGATGCTTTTGGATTCCTTTTGCCCTTAGAGGCACTTAATTATGAATTTGTCATCCAAAATGCAAGGGGAATGTAAAATAATGAATTACAAAAGGCCTTATTCTATGTTGAATCATTAATTTTTTGATATGAGGGTTTGGTTTTCTATGATTTTAGGGTTATTAAATCACGATTTTAGCTGATTAACATTAGGGTTTTTAAGCCTCTTCCTCTTTATCTAATGGTGGTGATTTATAGAGGGTGAAACACACACTAGAACTATAATGACTATGGTTTCACCATGTTCATGACCTACTCGAAATAAGGGCAATGAAAGTTATAGATTTTAGGTTTTTTAATGGTTTATATAGTTATGGGGTTTATTGTATAATCCTATAGTTATAAATATGAAGGTTTTACAGAGTATAGGATTTTATAATGTTATACTGTTTAAGGATTAGTAATTAGTTATACTAAGATGTAAATATTTGTATAGCATTTTAAACATGGTTGACATAATTGGGATTTTATGTCTTATAGGCTTGGACATAGTTTATGGCTTAATCCAAGGTTTCTTAAGCCTTTGTTCTTTTTTATTTTCTTACAACCCCCTTGCAATTTGTAGAATCACTCCACTAGTTTACATAATCACGCTTATATCCCAAGGCCCATAATCTGATGCTTATAACTCTACAACCCTTGTCTTTGTAATAGTTTTAAAGATCTTAGTAGATAGCCTTTCGTTGTCATCATAGGCCTAGATATGCTTTTAAACATTTCCATGTTTGCCATAGACATCCCAAATTTTAACAGTAGCTTCAAGGGGTATAAATTGATTCTTGACCCATTGCCTAACATAACGTAAGGCATATGCTTCCCATTTACTTTAACCTTGATGATCAATGCCATGTTATGGTTATTTCATTTAGGAGGTAGATCCTCATGAGAGAATCTTATTTTTCCCTTTCAATATTGATCGTTAAAATTACTACTTCCATATTAGATGATTCTTTGGAAATGACCATGTTGGATAATGATTCTATTATGCCTTTCTTGTGCTCTTTTGTTGTGATCAATAACTCCCACACATTGATCTGAGTAGCAATCTTCTTCAACTACCTTAGGATTTGGTTTTCTTCTTCCTTCTCTTTTACCATAGGCCATTATACTTCTCTACCTTAGGTTCTTTACTTGCTTCTTTATTGAAGTAGTACTGCCCATTTCTTGTGGCATGGCTAATTTGTTTTTCTTCTTTATCTTTTACATTCTTCTTAAATACTAATCTTCTTTTTCTTAAGCTCCTCTATCTCTTCATCTAAAGTTTTTATAAATTAATGGCACAAACAATAATAATGGCATCCTTAGGTGCCACCTTATCAAAGGTAGCTACGATAATCTCTTTTGGAATCATAGAGTCAATCATGAAGGTTCCAAAGGTTGAAGATTGAGCATTATGGTAATTCGAGAAAGCATTCTCCTTAATCCTTGGTGGTATAGGAATAGGTAGAACTATATTTTCAAAGTTAATGAGATGATAAATCTTGTGCCTTAGTCTGAAGCACCCATTAGTGAAATGACCAACCTTTTGATGATGAGGATAGTAAGCATTTCATCATATCCCCTCTATAAGAAGTTTGGAGGTGGCTTAGGTAGGAAAGGCTTTAATTGTTCTTTTCTTGGAATCCCTTAAAATAATTAGATAAAGACATCCCCAAGTCTATAAACTACCTTATAGATTGCATTGCATTCATATCTACTATCTTATTTCCCTCAGCTTGTGATTAGGGCTTATAATTCCTTATTTTGAGTATTGTTTCTTTATCTCCAATTCTAACTCCTCATCTTGCAACACTACCTCTCTTAAATCTTTAAAACTGTAAGCTAACATCTCTTTAATCTTTATACCAATAGTTGGCAAGGCTCTATTGATGATCATCCTTACTTGCTCTCGTTGTGCAAGCCTAGTCCAAATTTTTATATCCATCTTCTTCAATCTCCTCAAGTAATCAATAAAGGTCTCATTAGTATCTACTTTAGTGACTTTAGGTATTAAAGAGTAATCTCTAGCCTCAAATTGCATGAGTAGTGACTCTAAAAGCTTAAGTTCTTTCCAATAGTTCCTAACTGTGTTTGGTTTCTTGAAATGTTAAGTCTTAGTTGACCCTTCTAGTGATAGCTCAAATAACTCCATCATGTATCAGTTGGGACCCTAAAATACTTTTATAGTAAGTACATATGAGTGGATATGATTCTATCAATTTTGAATTATTATGAAAAGCATCTTAAAGTTAGATGGGAGCATCTTAAAGTTAGATGGGAGCATCTTAAAGTTAGATGGGAGCTTCATATACTGGCAAGTTAGTAGATCCTCAATATCAACTCCTTACTTCATCCCTATTCCATTCAATCTCTTCTATATATATTTTCTATATATATTTTAATTGCATGATGAACCCATCAAACTTGGCGCTCTCTTTTTTGAATTATACACTTTTATCCATGACCATCGTTGAGTCATCGTTTGATTCTTTTGCAACTTTACTATTATGATAATCAACTATGCCAAATAGGTCATCATTAACAACTACTAGGGGTGGGGTTTCTATTGGCTCCTTTCCCTTATTAGCCATAATGGAAGATGTTTCCCATTGTTTAATAAGATATCATTAAGGTGCCTTCATACCTCCTTAAAAACCCATTCTTCCATCATTCGACTAAATATTACTCTCATCCTCTTTATCTATTTTTGGTGGTATTATACAATTGACTTGTTCGATTGGTAGTTATAGCTTTTAAATTAGGCTAGGTGTCGTGTTTTTCCTGTCAAGCCTTACTCCTCTCCTTTTTCATCAAGGTTTGGGTAGAGCTATGATGTATGCAAAATAATGGTTATTAAAATGTTGTATGAACAAATACATTATGCATGTAAGCATGACTTGCATACATTATTTGCAAAATATCATTGTAAACCGTATTTCTCCCACATAAAAGGTATAATGGGTCTCTCTTAGGTGTGTCTTATTTAGCTATAAACATAGGATAAAAAAAATACACACAGTCCCTCATACCATATAACATATAAATCCCAGAAGAACATTTACAAAGGTGACTAGATAATCATAAAAAGTGGACTAAAGTTTACATTAAAATATCTTTATATAAAAAATAATATCTATTATAAATGAATCCCTTTAACAAAGTGAAAAAGGAATACACATGAGTTATACACAACAAACAATGAAGTATTTTGATAAAGAATCATTATTTACATAGCAGGGCATAGGGAATACATAATTATTTACATAAAAGAATTGACATTTACATTAGCAGAGAAGGGAGATACATTGTGTGCTTACTTAGAGGGAAACTTAAACATGATATTTTATAGACTTCAACCTCCCTTTGGAAAGAATATAAATATGAGAGGTGTCTTATTCTAAGTACTAAGGCTTATGCATTCACTTATAGGTTTAGAAAGGTTGTTATAGTTAATGGCTCCTATAAGCTTAGGGGTTGATTGTCATATAACCCCATTTGATATACCAAAAGGCATTTGGCTTGTGAGTGATAAACCCTCTATTCCATCACCTAAGCCTAACTATAGGTTAAGTCTCAAGTTTAGAGTGTTAATTAGTTATCTAAAAGGAAAACCTAGTGCAACCATCAAATTTTGGGGACTTCAAGATGTAGGCCCAATGATGAAAATCACTAACTATATTCTTCAAAATATAAGAGGAAATTGTCAATGGAAAAGAAACAATGCCTTAGGATACCTTAAAAAAGCCTACACCAAGCCCAAGTCCAAAGCCTAAACTCGTAACTAGGATTAATGGGTTGGAAAACCTATTAAGCAACATTGTAGAACCCATGACTGGGTTCTACAACCCTATCTTAAACCCTATTAGATGAATCTTTTAGAATTGGTCCCCCCTTAAAATTTAAGGCTATACAATCCAACCTTATTTGTACATCCCATGTTCAAACTATAATTCCAAGAGATCCTCTCCTTCTTTATGGTTGGATATGAATATGTTATAACCAAATCCATTTTTTGCTTTAATGCACCTATCCATCAACTATAAATACCTTCCTATTTGAAAAGAAGAGGGAGGCTTGGAAAACCTAGTGTTACTTTGTTGAAATTTCTCTATGTTCAACCCTTGTAATAGAAATACTAAGACCCTAGTTCATTCCATCCATTCCCAAGGTAGAATAAGGCATAATCTTTATACTATTGTGCATTGCCTATGCATTTTAAAAGATATAAATAATCTAGTAAGCCTTTGAGGGCAAGAAATACATAAAAGCATCCAAAGAATCCCTCATTCCCCCTTTTCTTCTCTTTCTTTTTTTTTTCTTCTCCATGATTTTGAAAACCTAAAATTTGCAAGCTATATAACACTCATAAGGGGTTATACAACTGACCTTCTCTAGGACAATATTGTGAAAATCATTATTCCTTCACTCAAATTTGTCCTTTTCAAAGTTACTTTTTATGACATTTTATAGTTCCTTCAACATAATAGGTTGAGGCTAATGGCCTACAACCTCCATTTATTTGAAAAATGGAATTTTGAACAAGTTTTAAATGATTTTTAGGGTTCATTTTATGATAATATTTTATAACATTTTGATTGGTAGATGTCTTAAGTTTAAGTTTAAACCATATTTGATAACAAATATGTGAGGAATTAAGGGTTCCTAAGACCTTTGAAGTTTTATCATGGTTATTATTATTTTAGTAATATAATTGCTTTGCTTTGGCCTTTGATTTCCCTTCCTTTTAAGTTACATACTGACCTTCTTAATTTTTAGTAGTGTATATGGATGCCTATCTCTTTTAAAGCAATAAGAGACTGGGTTCATTAGCCATATGACCTATTTTGTGATGATTTAGCCTTAAGCCCTCTAAGTGTTTTGCATTGCATATTTGTTATTCCTTGTGTTACTTGATTAATGTGTTTATGCTTCAATGTTATATTAATATGTATGTGATGTTGGGATGTGTTACTATAAACTTAGATGCATGCTTAAGTACCATTACTTTGAAGATATGGTAAGGAGTTTGGCAATTTCATTTGCTTATTTAATTTGATTTACTTGTTTGTTTACTTTAATTACTAACTTGTGAATTTTTATGGTATAGGTGTTTGTTTGAGTTAGGCCATGTTTGATGGTCTGAATGGTCAGCTTTGAAGACGTGATTGATGGTTGTGAATGAGGATATTGATATGCATGTCACACCATTTGCCAGGATGTATGATCCCTATCCTTTTTAAGTTGTTAACTTGGTTTGTTTGATTTGATTGTGCTAAAGATATGCTTAGAGCCATTAAATTAAACTAATTAATAACTTAGCTAAGATGTTAAAAGTGAACCAAAGATGGTTGAAGGTCATATCCCAATATCTGAGCAATTTAGGGGTGCCTAACCTCTTCCCCATGCTTTACCTAATTTTTAAACCCAATCTCTGATGGGATAAAGATAAAATGCATATTCTAATTAACTTAGTTTTGGCTCAAATTTCACCTTACCCATATTTTTGTTATAATCAAAATCATATGGGAACTCTATAATTTATAGGGAATGTACTAAAGTATTGTCCTGTCTTGCTTCCATAATAGCCATAACTCAAACATAAGACTTTGAACTTGTGCAAGGCCTAAAGGATCCCCTAGTGATCCAAATTCATGCCACTTCTCAGGGCCATTACCAATGTAAAGATCCCCTCGTCCTCTCGACCCCCCATTGGTTGATAGAAGGATGAAGTTGCAAGTAAGATTCCATTAATTCGTCAACGCTCACAACTAGTGTATGTGATGAAGCATGAATGATTACATGAATATAATGGAAAATTCACAATAAGGATAATATTTATATAACTGAAGTCTAATATTTCTCAACAAATCTCATCAAGCACTTAATCAAAAAAACTTAAATGGCTAATTGATAAAGTTTATACACTAAATATTTAGTAATGGCAGTTTTGTACACTCTCCATGAGTATCTATCCGCACTCTACCTGATTAAATTAAGTAATATATGAGTTAAACCCATACTCATAAAAATAGCATTAGGGTTGTGTAAGGTATAGATAATGCAATCATTTACTCATACACTACTCGAACTATTAAATTTACTCATATTCAAATCTATATATATGTCTTATATATACACATGCATATATATCCCTAACTAATATAAATAATGTCAACTATTATCAATATTTTCTATTAAGTCAAATGCATAATGTTTTTTTAAAATAAATTGGATACATAATGTTAAAGATTATGTAATTGAACTTAATAATTATGATACATATAATATATTGTATTTAGATAATTAGATATACTTTAAAATTATTCAATTCTTGAGTTTTAACTTAGTAGTAATCATTCTTTTATAGAGGCAAAGCTAGCAAAGATTGAAGAAGAGCATAAACATTTGATTTGAAAGAAAGAACAACTTCAATCGCCTTAAAAATAGTCAATAATGATATATCAAACATAGCAAGTGGGATTTCTCAAGTGCGAGCAAAAATATATTTAGTAAAGGTCACTCATGCCTGAAGTGAACAGATAAACATGCCTTGAACCAACTTGAAAAATTACGTGCTATTAAATTTAATGATTTACAAAATATTGATTAGCAATCATATATCTTACTGATTTTTCTCAGTTAGCATTTAGAACTTTCATGGTTATGTAAATGGAATAATTTCACTTGACATAAATAAAGTTTGGATTTGAATTTTGTTCTATGTGCTAACTTAAAATTCTTTTATTAAGCTAATTAAACTTGGCAAAATACCATGCTACCTATATACCTTCATAAGAAGGATCAAGTATTTACATAGTCCTTTTTTTTTTTTAATTTTATAATCATTCATTAGCTTATGTGGTCCAATAGTAATGTTGAACATCTAAAAATAGTAACACTTCAATAACTTGTCATTTATAGGTATAATTTGCACTCCATCTTGATCTACAATCATATATGCACCGTTAGAATAAATTTATTTACAACATGTGGACAATCCCAATGAGAAGTAAGCTTTATTGCTTATACACCTTGACATGATTATTGGTCTTTAGATTGCAAGAACCATACTTACTTCAAATGACTAAGGTTGTGCCTTCTTGTTAAAGCATTTAGATAATTAAACCTAATAACATTGCAATCTTCAATGTGCTTCAAATCGTTTTTATCAAGACCCTCAAACTCCTAAAGACATATACAAACATTATATTCATTTTTAAGTCCTTTTTTAATATCAATTCTTAAAGATGTATTTTATCACGCAAATGAAATAATCACTTTTACATTATATACTAGTGGATACAAAGTGGCTTATGTCAGTGTATGATATTTAGTAGTATTATATACCAGTGGATACAAAGTGGCTTGTGTTGTATGATATTTAATAGGTTTGCCCATAGTATTGCACTAATTATTTCAAGTCAATCCCTCTTTGATTGACTAGCAATCTTTTTAAGAATGTTGTTTATGTTTTGTTGAAAGCTTCTGTAAGTCCATTAGCTAATGTATTATACATAGATGAGAAGTGTTCTTTGAAATCTAAGTGCTTACACAACTTGTCCATTTTCTTATTATGAAACTATTTTCCATTATTAGTTATGATATAATGAGGAATGCTATAATGATAAATAATATTTATTTGAATAAAGTGCACTACAGTTTCCTTCTTAATTTTCTTATGAGAGCGAATTCAGCCCATTTGGAAAAGTAGTTAGTAACAACCAAGAGATAGTAGTTCCCACCATATCTTTTTGGTAAATGCCTAACAACATCCGGTCATTAAGCATCGAAACACCATGATGCAACTATTGTGTGGAGTGGCTAAAGAGGTTGGCAAATCAAATTTGTATGAAACTAATTAGCATCTTTTAGCATAGTCCATGCAATCTCTCACCATAGTAAGCCAATAATATCCCATCCTCTTAATTAAAAAAATGAAGATTTAGCCCTGATTGATGAGTATGCATATCACTAAATGTGTTTCTTATATCACCTTAAATGGTTCTTCTTCTTTAAGGCATCATAATAGGATGCCATCAAAAGGTTGATGCTAAGTCAGACATTAAACAAAGATATGAATTGGGAGCTCGATGCCTTATTTCTCTTTTATATTATAGTTTGTCAGGTAAGTAGTTGTTTAGTGGTTGTCTCTAATATTTCTCTTCAATTTCATAAATAAAGACAACACTAACTCTTTTTTCATCCTTCTATTTCAGGTGACACAACCTACCGTTGACATAATGGCCCTTGAATATTTGAATCCGATAATGTCAATATTGATGCCAAATTTGCTAATGCATTAGCCTGTCAATTCTCATTCAGAGGTATGTTAAATTAACACATTATACCAATGGTGCAATGAGACTTATTGCATACCTAAAATATGGCAAGAGTTTGACCTTATTTACTTCATACAATGATAGAAGATTATTAATAATTAATTTTGAATCACCAAATATCTTGAGAAATAGAATATTCATATCTAATACCATTTCAAGGTCAAGGATCAAGGATTGGTACTCTACTACATTATTCAAACATCAATTAGTGAGGCTGAATGCAAATGGCAGTGTTTCTTCTTTAGGATTAACTCTATAACCTACACCATTACATCTGGTAGCGCATCAAAGAACATTGTCTGAGGCTGTAAACTTTTAATGAATACAATTTCTTTATCTTAAAGATCTTTAGAGAATTCTCAATCATCTAGAATTGGATGATATGCTAATAAGTTTGTTGGAGCTTACCCTTTAACTACTTTTTATGCCATATAATTTATTTCAAATTCTTGAATTAAAAGTGTCCAATTAGTCAACTTACCAAATATGACTTGTTTTAACATAACATACTTGACTAGATTAGCTCGTAAAATCAAGTGAATTAAGTGAGCGAATAAGTAATGGCTTAATTTTTTATTGGAAAACAATAAAATTAAACACATCTTTTCAACTGGAATGTAATTCAACTATACTCCATTCATCATTATACTTAGATAATATATTGCATGTTCTTTCCCTTCATTATTTTGTTGAGTAAGTAAAACTCCCAAAAAACATTTTTGCATGGTAATATATAAAATGATAGATTTTCTTTAAATCAATGCCTTTAAGATAGATGGACTTAGCAAATACTCCTTAATGTGTTTGAAAGCACTACTACATGCTCTGTCCTACTCAAAAGCAACATCTTTCTTCATCAAGCAGCAAAGTTATTGGCACTTTCTTATTACATTAGAGATAAACCTTCTAATAAGGCTAACTTCCCTAGCAAACTTTTGAGCAAAGGAATATTTCTTACTCAAGGCATCTTTAAATTTTTCTTCCATCGATGGCTTATCTTGATCAATATCTTCTACAATGAGATAAAATGATCCCACTACATCATTATTTCCTTCTCATTCATCATTAATTATATTTATTATCACCATCATTTTGTTATCGAGTTGGCAATGATACCCTAGTTTTTACCATCCATTTAGTCTTTCACTTCATTATAAAAGAAAATATATTATGTTTGTCCTTTAAATTAATCGAACTAGTAAGACACCATTTTCCTTTTGTTCTTAGCCTTTTTCGCTTTTGAGACCATAACTATTGCGTGTATAATAATCCTTCTTATTGTAGATGCATGTCTTTCTTATGTTCTAATATGATCAAATATTGAAATATAATTTATAGGAGCTCATAATCTATCAAAAAACTAAGAATTTAAAGATTTATGTTGATTCTTTTCATCTTCATCCATAGTATTATATTTAAAGTTCTCTTTATATACTGTTATGTATAACAGAGCTAAGGATTAATAACTAAGACTAGCCCTAGAGGTTTGAGCAATGGTACCTTTGTCTCTACATACTTTGTGTATCTTGCTAGTAATTGTTGTGATTTTTTTCTCACTATATTTTGAAACCTTTGAGAGCATAAAAGCTTTGTCTTTCCATATCTAGCGTTTGGCTAACAACTTATAACCATTAGGATAAAAGATTTTTGCATTCCTAGTTAGGAGATGCCCATGTTAAACTATTGTTGCTCATGAGCATCAGATTTTAGGTCTTAATATGCAAGCTCAATGATGAAAATCATTGAAATTATTCATTAAAATGCAAGGGGAATTGGCAAAGGAAAATAAACAAGGCCTTTGTAGACTTTGGAAAAGCCCAAAGACTATGCCTAATGCTGCCAGCCTTGTTTAGTGGGATACACGTCTCATTAAACTATGATGTACAACCCACTAAATTAGGATATACAACCCACCTCAGGGATGTACAACCAAGGGTTAAACCATAAACCCCATAACATTATAAAATTTCACCCCCTTTAAACTTATAGTCTGTGCAGCCTATAATGTAGGATGTATAACCCATCTCTTTGTTGTACAATCCTTTTAAAAAACCCTAATTACTAAACTTTCATGGTCTTCTTTATGATTGAACAAAAGTAAAATGCAACCAGAACCATTATAGGCTTTGGCAAACTCTTATTCTTTTATAAATAAATTGTTATTTTGGGAAGGAGAAAAAGGCTTGGAAACCGTAAGGAAACTCTTCCAAATTTCCTTTGAAATCATCACTTAGTGCATAAACACTAAATCACTAACTTTTTCCAACTATTTATAAGGTAGAATAAGGCCCTGTCGTTGCATTCCTTAAGCATTCGTAAGGGTTTTGAAGGATAGAAATCAACTAGTGAGCCTATGAGGACAAGATAATCATCCAAGAGCATATAGAAAATTATTTCCCTTTCCCCTTCCCCTTCCTCTTCTTCTCTTTCTTTCCTGATTTTGAAAGCCTAGAAAAAAAGGTTATAAGACTTAAAGTATTATGTACAACCTTATTTCATGTGACATCCCAATTACTAATAATTCATAAAGTAGATTATGTAACATCCCTATCCACATTCATTGGCATTATCACATGAACATATTCATTGCATAAATGATACGAAATCCCATATGAACATGTGCATTGGATAAATAATCATTTAGACATGTGAATTATATAAGCACAATAATAACACTTGCACCGTTGCATTTAGGACACTTGAACATATATGTAGTGTTTGTATAGTTGCATGGCAAATTGTTTTATATTGTGTGTTTGTTAATGCATCATAAATAATGGTGTTATATAGCTTATTTTAAAGTATAAGGAGCATCTATGAATTAGTAGATGGATGGAAGTGCTTAAGGAGTGAAGAAAAGGAACTAAAATAGGAAAGTGAACCTTCAGCCAATAGGAATGCAACACCATGATTTTGTCTTGTTGCAATAGGCTTACAATTGGAATTTTTGACCCATTAGGATCAGAATTAAGGGGTTATATGTAATAGCCATTTTCATTAGACATAACTCATATTGCTTTGATACCAATAACTTTAACAGCCATATTCATTTTACAAAACTCATATCACTTATGTCCAAAATACATATGCATAAAGGTTTTATCCATCCTTCACACACGATCCAATATGTATTTTCAGGTACATATATGTTGACTAATGTCATGACACGAGGAGAGAGAGAGTTAGAATTCAGCCAACGACTTGTGGGCCATGTGTCTTAATGCAAATCTCTAAGCACCAAAGTATCTAATACTTATTCTTCAGTATCTGAAAAAAAATTTTCGATTTGGTGAGTCGCGACTCAGTGAATAAAAACAATAATCAAATTCTCATGGCATAATCCATAATCAAATATCATCAAGATACATTGCAAGTATAAGAATTGACTATACAAGTGCAAACGCAATAGCTTTATTTTTGTTGTGACTGTACAAGGCAAACATCGCTCCCGGGATATTCATGTGATTCATGTAACATATCATTTGGGACATATTGGTCCATCTTCTTGTAATTCATTTGACATATGATTTGGGACCTATTAGTCCATCTTCCTATAATTCATTTGCAAGTGTTTGACAAATCGGTCACAATGCCCTTTTAGTTCCATATGCAAGTGCTTATTCACAAATGATATCCCAAGTAATCGTTAAGAGCATTTGATTCTCACTTGGCCTGTATTCCCATGTAACATGTAACAATTCAATCATATATACATGTAATATAAC
>CATIWR010268237.1:0-15830 GCA_949677035.1 Omphalea diandra | reverse complement strand
ATCTAGGTTTGTTTCTTTTTCAATCGATTCACAACCGAACCCATAAATGGGGAAAATTTATATGATAAACAATGATATATATATATATATATATATATATATATATATATATATATATATATATATATATATATATATATATTTATATATCTATATATATATAAACAAGCAAAATTTATAGATTTAATATTTTAAAATTTAATTAAGTTTATTGGCCCTTTAAATTCAAACTTTTTCAAGTTTTGACAAAATTGGTCAATTTTTTTAATTTTGAAAAAATTAGCCAAAATTAAAAAAAAAAAATAGCAAATCTAGCCAAAATTTAAATTGATCAAAATAAAACAATATATCATGTGACGTGACAAACCAGTTGACATGAATTTTTATAAAAAAAATTAGTAAAATCAATTAATATTAGTTATTAACATCAATTAATATTATTTTAATTTAATCTTTTAACATGACGCATTATCTCATTTTGACCAATTTGAATTTTGGTTAAATTTGCTGAAATTTTATTAGTTTAAGCTAGTTTTTCTAATTTTTAAAAAATTAACTAATTTTATCAAAACTTGAAAAGATTTTGATTTTAAGAGTAAATAAGTCTTTTGATTATTATATTTTCAAGTTCACGTGTGAATCTCCACTGATTTAATGAAAATTTGATCCCATGACATTATTGTATTTTTATCACTTCATTACAATATTAATTAATTAATTATGACAAATAGTCATTTATTACTTTCTATATGACAAAGATTACTATATATTATTTTTAGCTAGGTGCAACTAGAGTCTAAAGTTGATCCACTAGTAAACACAATCAAGAAATTAGAACTACATAATTCCATTTCGCAGTTTAACCGTATCTATATATATCTATATTAACTACCGTAGAGATTTTAACCAAAATTGTATGTATTGATGAGGAAAAGTTTATTTTTCAACGGTAAATTAATTAAAATTTATTCAAAAACGAATCAAATATAATTTTGAAAATTTATAACAACATTAAACTTATTATAATGAAATTAGAAGTTGAATTATTCTGTTGAAATAAAATTAGTTATTAAGTGACTGTAGGGTTATAAGTCTGTGTCATTTAATGCTATTGTAATAATTACAACTTGAAGTCTAGAGAAAACTTATGTGTGATGAATTTGTAATTTGATTACTAATAAAACCTGGTCATTATTACCTAGGCTAAAGAATTGTAATTTGGTAGGGAATAAAAGAATGTTTCGTATGGTATCAAATGATATCAAGATGACTTTGTAGGGAGAAATAAAGCTCGTCTTATTGCCAAAGGATATAATCAACTAGAAGGTGTGGATTATATCAACGAACCTTTTTGTAAGGAACACCAGGGGAGGAAGTTGATATGGCTCAGACACAAGGTTTTATCAACTTGAATTATCCAAATCAAGTTTGCCAATTGTACAAGTCGAGCAAGAGTCAGTTGCCTAGTTCTATTTACCTTAGTAGCTTTCTTTTATAATGCAAATTCAAAGCTTTAAAATCAGATACTAAGAGTAAATATGAAGCCATTGCTAATGCCACACTGAGTTGCTTTGGTTGCAATCGTTGCTCACAGATTCTCCTTCACTTTTGCACCAAAACTATGGTGTGATAATGGGAGTGAACTATCTTACTGTTAATTCTATTTTTTATGCTACAGAGAAAATATATCGAAGTGGACTACTATTTTATAAAAGAGCTAGTTGCTATGTAATTAACATCCTAAATTTTTTTATAATTTTTAATTTAGATCAAATACCAAATATCTTCACCAACTTTTTCCTTTTCTTTTTTCACTATCGATATCGGTACCTCAAACACTACCAACATCGGCACCTAAGCTCAGCACAAAAATAACAGCAGACTTTAATAAGAAGTCAATTCTTAAGATTTATATTTGATGGGAGTTTAGAGTTGGGACTTATGTAGGTGAATAACCCTTATATCTAACGCAATAAAAAATGGATATATCATTGTTAACCACTTTAAAGATTTAGCTCAATAGTAGTAGACAAAAGCCGATAGATCGATAAAGAATAAAATTGTAGTCATAGAACTACTGGTGTGTGCTTAACTCTAGAATAGTAGAAAGGATCAGTGGTTAAGATGAAGCCACAACTATAGACAATATAAGGACACAAAGAACATGAACTAGACAACTATTGATGTCAATGGCTTTAAACATTCAAAACTATAATAGAAATAGATGAGGACATAACTTTTGGAACTGTAGAATATGTTAGAAGCTTGGTCTTATTGTCAACTCTATTCCTTCCAAACTATCTATTTATTTTCATCTTCTTCCGTTGCTTATCTACCGTTATTCCTTGATCCGTCATTTTTATCACCTCGGAATATGGACTTGTGCTTCTGGGATAAAAGTAGGTAAACGCCAAGCATTTAACCAAACAGTCGTCTTATCAAGCTTAGACACAAGCTTCGACTTATGTGGTACTCCATCGTCAATTTACAGGGCAGTGTCAGTAGATAAACCTATACAAGGTCCAACTAGTCCATCTCATGCCGATTTGTTTTAGCTAATCTATTTAATTAAATTTTAAACTTGTTGTCAGTTAGCCTTTGCATCTTGAATCCATCTTATTGACTTTTGTACGATACATACATCAACCAAAGATATAAAATTTAAAACAAATATATTATTTAAAAAGTTTCTCTTAGAATCTGGTTATAATTTAAAATCAGAGTGATGGTCAAATCGATTCCATGATCGGTTCCTGAGTCAATCAATTCGATTGATTCAATCAGTTTGGTTCAAATGCTTCATATGTAATAATTATTGGATCTCATACATAAATTTAGAACGTCAACATTAACAATTAAGCAGAAACAAATTGCGTACCTGTCTGCGCATTGGATCCCAAATTGCTTTGAGCCATGATTACAACTGCTGAAATCAAACACTGGAATAATATGTTAAAAGAGTTGAAAAAGAAAGTTAAGTCTTCTTTTCATTGACTTTCTTATAAAACAGCTACAATGAGCGTAATAACTAGGGTTATCAATTATGAAGGTAGGAGATGGGACCTAACATATTTATAATAAATTTTAACAAGCCCATCCATCACAGGTCTATGTTAAAATAGGCCTACACTAACCGTTTTCCATATCGGCCCACAAAAGGTGTTACAAGCCCATAACTCAATTGATCACATTTTAATTGGACTTACCTCCAATCAATAAATTATATTATTAAGTCCGTTTTATAAATAATTAAAATAAACTCATAATTAATATTAGCCCACATAAAAATTTCAACATTCTTCCATTTGAACAATTTTAATTATGACGTTTTTATATTTTAAGAAAGAAAATATTTTTGAAAACGACTCGCGGACTGAATACTTTAAACTCAAATGTGGCCACGAATTTTAGAAAACATATAGTTTATTGATAAAATGACACTTTAAACACAATTTTGTCCATGTTAAATTATCAATATCGAATCATGATAATAGTTATGTCCCTTATTGACATAGTACCAATCCATAGTCATAAATATTAACAACTTAACCGACCTGGATTCCGATATGGCAGTATAGCAAGAAAATAACGCTCATATGTGATCAATACACTATTTTCTTTGTTAGTCCTCCAAATATTTTTCTTTCACACATGCTCAAACGAGTAAGAGAAATTCACAATAAGACTTTTATTTCCATTTGAAAATACACATACAATGTCTTAGCCTTTATTTCTAGAAACACAATTGGAAACCAATATAGCTTAAGATAATCACACCAATCTTAAGCACACCACGCACAACTTATAACATGTTATATATATATATATATATATATATATATATATATATATATATATATATAGAATGTGCACATGCGCATAACAAACAACCACAAAATACTCAACTCATATAAATAAATATGAATAAACAATGTAGCAAAATCATTTAACTTAGATGTTCAATTACAAGCACAAAACTCCTACTAACCAAACACATCAAAAGACTCCACAACACCCATATCACAAACATATTTCTTGAAAACCATGAGTTTGAGTCTTTTGGTTAGAGGATCAACTAACATTAAATCAATACTAATGTACTGAATCTCAATGTCTCCTTTCTTTACTAAGTCTCTTACTGTAAGATATTTAATCTTCATATACTTAGAACCACTCGAACTTTTATTATTTTTAGAGAAGAACACAACAACATTATTATCACTATAGATTCGAAGTGGCCTAACAATAGAATTAACCACAAGCAAACTAGAAATAAAATTCTTTAACCATATAGCTTGTGTACTAGCACCATAACATGTAACAAACTCAACTTGTATAGTATAAGATGTTGTAACTGTTTGTTTAACACTCTTCCACGAAACAGCACCACCAGCAAGCATAAAAATATAACCTGAAGTGGATTTCATATCATCTTGACAGCCTGCAAAATCAAAGTTCGAATACCTCATTACTTCAAAATCATCCACACGCCTATAAATCAACATATAATCATTTGTCTTTTGCAAGTATCTCATTACCTTTTTAACAACTACCCAATGATCCCACCCAGGATTAGAAAGATATCGACCAAGAACACTAACAATGTATGCAATATCTAGTATTGTACACACCTGGGCATACATCGAGCTGTCAACTACACTTGCATAAGGAATATTAATCATGGTTTGTCTTTCTATATCAGTTTTAGGGCACTGCTCCTTACTGAATTTATCTCATTTCACCACAGAAGTATCACCACCTTTGCAAGATTGCATATTGAATCTACTGAGCACACAATCAATATATGCCCTTTGAGAAAGATCTAATAAATGACGGGAAGATCACGACGAATCTCAATACCCAAGACAAAAGATGCCTCTCTAAGATCTTTCATATCAAAAGTCCTGGAGAGCAAGATCTTTCATATCAAAAGTCCTAGAGAGTAACTGTTTAGTTTCATAAATCATCCCCATGTCATTATTGGCCAACAAAATATCATCAACATAAAGAACAATGAATATAAATTTACTCTCACTGATCTTATGGTAAATGCATTGATCTATCTTGTTCTCTGTGAAACAAAGTGAAGTGACTACCTCATCAAATTTAAGATACCATTGACGCAAAGCTTGTTTGAGACCAATAAATAGATTTCTTCAGCTTACAAACTAAGTGTTATTTGCCACTTTCTTTAAAACCCTCCGGTTGCACCATATAAACTTCTTTACCCAAATCACCATTTAAGAATGTCGTATTGATATCCATTTGATGCATTTCTAAATCAAAATGAGCAACTAAGGCTATAATTATTGTAAAGAAATCTTTAGAGGAAACAGGAAAAAAAGTTTCATTATAGTCAACACCTTCACGCTGTGTAAACCCCTTAGTAACCAATTTGGCTTTAAACTTCTCAACCTTTCCTTTAGAATCCTTTTTGGTCTTGAACAACCATTTGCAACCTATGGATTTATTATTAGAAGAAAGTTCGACTAGTTGCTAAACTCTGTTATGACTCATTAATGTCATCTCATCTTTCATAGCATCAATCTAAAAATCAGAACAAACACTATTAACAGTCTCAGTATAAGATATATGATCAATAACATGACATATATTATAATCACATTTACCAAGATAGACCTCATAATCATCCGAAATTGCTGACCTTCTCGCCCTAACATACCTTCTAACAGGTAGTGGTTCAACTATAATAGGCTTCGGAGGATTGTCAACATAAGGAGGAAGATCAATTGCACCCTAACCACCACCACCACCTACATGAATTGAAACCCTTGTAATCCTTTCATGTGATAAAGGTAAAAGAATGGTTGCAATTTCGTTTTGTACACCATGAATAGGCGGTTGAGAAATGTCTAGATTAGCAACATCCATCTCAAAAAACTTCGCAGTCAAAAACTCTATAATTTTTGTGCCACGTATAGGACAATAGAACTTGGAGCCTTTAAAATGGGCTGGGTAACCAATAAAGTAACAATGGACAGTTCTAGGGTCAATTTTTTTCTCATTTGGATTATATATTCTAACCTCAGCAGGATAACCCCAAACACGAAAATGGGTTAAACTAAGTTGTCTACCAGTTCATAACTCAAAAGGTGTTTTAAGTACATATTTGCTAGGAACATGGTTCAAAACATCAATAGCAGTTTTAATAGTTTCACCCTATAAGAATTCAGGCAAGTTAGACCTACTCATCATGCCCCTCATCATATCTTTCAAAGTACAATTACGCCTTTCAGCGACAACATTTTGTTCGAGACTACCAGACATGGTATATTGAGCAAGTATTTTACATTCTTGCAAATATTTGGCAAACTCTCCCATATGTTGACCAGTCTCATCATATTTAGCATAATATTCACCCCTTCGATCAGACCTCATAATTTTAATGACTTTTTTCAATTGTTTCTTTGCCTCAGTTTTGAAAATTTTGCACATCTCAATAGCATCTGATTTCTCTTTTATCAAGTATAAATAACCATAACAAGAAAAATCATCAATAAAGGTAATAAAATATTTATTGTCATAAATAGTAAGTGAATAAGGTCCACTAATATCAGTATGAATAATCTCTAGAAGATCTGAACTTCTATTAGCACCTTTCTTTTTATTGTTAGTCAATTTACCCCGTTTACAATCCACACAAACATCTAGATCTTCAAAATTAAGAGAAAGAAGAATGTCATCTTTTACTAGTCTTCCAATTCTTTCTTTAGATATATGACCTAAATGTTTGTGCCACAATGAAAAGGATTTTTCTTTAATTAAGGATCGTTTGGCCACAACATTAGCTTCACAAGAAAGTTCACAATCTCTTGCATCATCCAAACACAATCTATATAGATTATCGAATAAAACACATTCACCAATCAATTTGGAATTTAAAAACATATTGACTCTTTCATTACCAATAGTAAAATGATATCCAATCTTATCCAAAACAAAAACAGAAACCAAATTTCTCCTAAAAGATGGAACATAAAAGATGTTATCTAAAATTAGAAAAAATCCAGAATCCAAGACTAATCTAACTACTCCTACTTGTTCAACATCTATCTCCAAATTGTTTCCAACTCTAAGCTTGGACTCCCTTTCACTTGACTTTCTTTTGCTTATGAACCCCTGCAAGGTAATAGCAACATGAATAGTTGCACCACTATCAAGCCATCAAAAATTTGGTGGTACATCAACCATATAAGATTCAAAGCAAACATAAGCCAAAGGAATACTTTCATCTTTCTTCTTTAGCCAAGCTGTGAATTGATGACAATCTTTTCTCATATGACATTCTTTATGACAAAAGAAACATTTCACCTTACTTTTATGGACACTCCTAAAATCTCCCCCTTTCTTGGTCTGATTTCTACTATGCCATTTAAAATTATGATTCTTTTTAGGAGCATAATAATTAGGCTTAAACTTACCTCTATCCTTTTTAGGATCAGCCCTAGGTTGTGTTAATAGCATAACAACCTCACCTTTTTCTTTCTTGATTTTCTTTTCCTCATCATCACATTTGGTTATAAGGTCATTAATGGTCCAGGTACTGTTTTGGGTGTTATAGGCAGTCTTAATTTGGCTGAATTCAGGAGGCAAGGTGTTTAAAGCTTGGTGAACAATAAATTTATCAGAAATCCCAAGTTTAAGACCCTTAAGTTTGGTTTGAAGATGAACCATATTTAGAATGTAATCTCTCATATTCTCACTATGGTTATATATCATACCTATTAACTGACTCAGTTGGGTCTCAGCCTCAGCCTTATCGGATATAAAGTATCTATCTTCTACAGTAGCAAGAAAAGTTTTGGTAGTAACATCAATGGACAAACTACTCCTAAGGTATTCAGGAATAGTTTTCCTCATGGCCATAAGACTGAGATAATTCGATCTCTCCCATTTGGCATGTAGTTCTTTTTCATCAACATTACTCTCACGGGTGGGTTTAGAAGGTTCATCTTCAGAAAGGGCATAATCAATCTCACCCATTCCCAGGACAAATAAATGTCATATTTCCACCTCTTAAAGTTAGTGCTAGATAAGAGTTCAATAGTCACAATACTGTTGTTGAGACTAAAAGAGACTGTTTGTAACAAATAAAAACATGTATTAGAATTGGGCTATATATAAAAATCAAATTTATGATTTACACAATCTAGAAAATTATGATATCGCTACATATTTCATTTTGGGCAGAACTTGCACATGCAATAAAATTTTTAGTTATGAAGCACACAATTGAGATCACACTAGTTTCGAGAAATCTATCCCCTTTGGGCAGACAGACTCTCTAGACTAATGCACCTCTAAGTAAAAATAGTTTTGTCTCAACAAGCTCTCCCAAAATCAATTCATCTAATAACCCCATTTGGGCAGGTTATTATATACATTAATTTGGAATCATCTCTTCATTCCAACAAGCACTCCCAAAATCAATACATCTAATAACCCCCCATTTGAGCAGGTCATCATATACATTGATTTGGAATTATCTCTTCGCAAAAATTAAAAATAACTCCATGAATTTTAATGGATGTCCCACTTTGGCGGTAACACCTACATCAACCCATAAAATTATTTTTAATTAGAGATTTACAATAGCCCAATTAAAATACAAACTAAACACAAATATATATTCTAAAAAAATACAAGGTACCAAGCACAATATACCTTAATTTTAAACACATAATTATTATCTCATATATGTGCAAAACAAATATTTATTATTTATTTATTTAATTTTGTCACAAAATTAATATAACTAAATAATAATCAACAATTAACTATATATACAAACTACCTAAATATTTATATGTATACATATTAATAATTATTGAAATAAAATTAAACTATGTCATGATGTACAAAAATATAAGCATGCTTATTTAGATATTTGCCCGTATAAGAAATTGACAATCAATTAACTTAGTTCAATAGGCCAACTTCAAGGTTGGGAACATCGCGGTCGTGGGTTTGAAACCCACGACACACATCTTCTCCCCTTTTGTTTTTTTTTTGTTTCGCAAAATCACAGAAAACCAATCTTGGATCAAAGAGGGACCATCGCCAATCTATTTACACAATGGCGTCTTCGCCGATCGAACAAATCAATAACAACACAAATCAACAATTCAAACAATACAATCCAAACATCAAAAATTTCAACTTTCTATACAGTTCTTTTTTTGGAATCCAAACCTGCAAACTAGTGGAATCGGGTAACAAATGGGTATGACGACAAAATCGCACTGTCGATGCTATTGATAGATTTCAAGAGTTTGGTATCGGAAGCGGAACGTATGTTCAAGTGCGACGCTGATTGGCTACACATGGACATTATAGTGCTCCAGTCATTTAGAGTTTGAGGAAACAACACACAAAGGCATATTTGGATTCTCACCTCATGGCCACTATTTTCTTGATTATGTTGAGCCCTTGATCATGCCGACAAATGACCATGAGATTGGATTTGTGGATTGCAGGTTTGAGGTTTCTTGGTAATGGATTGTGGTGATTTGTGATCGGGATTACAAAAGAAAAACAAATTGAAAATTGGCCAACGCAGGAATGAAGAAAGAAAGAAGAAAAAAAAAAGAAAGAAAAAATTAGCCAATGCAGGTTCGAACCCGTGATCTTAACGAGCTTATCACGCATCACCAACCGTCTGAGCTAATAGAAGAGCTTATAACGGTAGAGACAGATTAAATATATCAACGTGATACAACGACATCAATCATCAAAATATTTTTTTGATTAACAATACAAAATAGCTAGAGTTCTAAATCATGTACCACAACTATGCTTTGATACCACATGTTATAATTTAATTCATGATCTAGTATATAAATTTAGAACACCAACTTTAACAATTAAGTGGAAACAAATTGCGTACTTGTCTCCGCGTTGAATCTCAAATTGTTTTGAGCCATGATTACAACCACTTAAATTAAACACTTGAATAATATGTCAAAAGGGTTGAAAATAAGTCTTCCTCTCCTTGACTTTTTCAAAGACGGCTATAATGAGTGTAGTAACTAAGGTTTTTCGTTATGAAGGTAAGAAAGGAGACCTAGCATATTTATAATAAATTTTAACAGATCCATTCATCACAGGTTCATATTAAAATAGACCTATACTGATTGTATTCCATATCGGTCCACAAAAGGTATCATAAGCTTAAAACTCAATTGATCACATTTTAATTAGGTTTACCCTCTATCAATAAACTATATTATTCAGTCTGTTTTATAAATAATTAAAATAAACTCATAATTAATATTAGCCTACGTAAAAATTTCTAACACTCAACTCCAGATCAAGTTTGCAAATTAAATGGTTCGGCCATGTTGGAGTCGATCGGTCTCATAATTGACTCTGATTCCTCCTCTTTCGACACCTTACGTATTATATAATTCTTTATTGGGTAATTCAGAAGTAAAAGCTAAAGATCAGGACAATACTTTATGTATTATATAATTCTTTATTGTATAATTAAAGAGTAAAAGCTAAAGATCAGGACAATACTTTATGTATTATATAATTCTTTATTGGATAATTAGAGTAAAAGCTAAAGATAAGCACAATGAAAATATTTTTTTTTCCAATTCCTAAACTATTAATGTATAATTGACTATGTAATATAGTCGATGTAAATAGGATAATAAGGAAAAATACATCAAAATTAACTTTGTATTCTTTGATTATCAAGTTGATTCTGCCATAAACTAATAATTATTATCTTTATTAATCTTTATTAGTAATTCACAAAGACAAATTGGGCAAATTTACGTTTGTTAAAGGAATGAGTGTTTTTACTGTTTCAAATAAGGGATAGCAAGTCTATAGACTATTTTATATTACGAAAATTATAAAAACACTATTTTATTGCATTGTGGCCAACCATCCTAAAAGTATGGTTGCTATCACGTAGCTAAATTATTATCTACTTCATGTATTAATAAGAACTTATATTTTTAGATTATCCAAATTAGTGCTAATCAAATATAGTTTGTCTTTAGATAAGTTTATCAAAATTCTTCAACTAAGTCCAACTAAATCTTAATTACAATTCATAGAATATTTTTTTTTTTGTGTGAACCAATAGTTTTCTTATACATATTCACAATAAACATAAATCACAATCCTATGAAGAATTAGAAGAATTGAACTCTTTAATCTATCATAATTTGATAATAATTTATTCATATTTATAGATGAAAATCAACATATAACAATGTGTCATTGCTATCCAAATTATGACACATATCAAGTTGGTTTGCTATTAGTTTTTATGTGAGCAATTCTTTTGTGTAATTTAGGAATTTTTACCATCTTATATTCCAATTAGATATGGAATATAAAATTAGCGTTAACTTTATATTTGTCTAATTATTTTTAATTCTTACAACATAACTAATAATCCTTTAAAAGAAATTTTACTCAATGTCCTAGCTTAGGTCTTATGAGTTATTACTTGTTTTGAACAAGAAAAATATCTATCCAATTATACATTAGATTGATGAATCTTTTGTTTATCATTCGTCTATCTTTATATGACTTGACACATACCCAATAATCGCATCATAAACAACCTATGACTAGAACTATAACTATGATGTCAGAATATATCATTCCTTATGTAAGATAGCACAACAATTTCAAGTCTAAGTACCACAAGGTGGTGTTTAGATAACTTTTACAACCATCACATGAGCATTTTCATGTATATCTAGGCAATGGTACATCTTGGAATCCTTATTACAGGTCAGTTCGATATAGTTGTTCTCGAATAAACATCCATATGGTTACTTAAGTATATTCATATTTAATTCTATAAGAACAACTCTAAAATATAACAAGTGCTAGGCTCGTTACTTAATCAATATCCATTCTTGATAAAATATTAACTATGAAAAATTTAGAATTAATAACTTGATGTACTAGACATTTCATAATCATAACACTTTATGATTTCTCTACAAAGCATATATTTATCCTTTGAAATTGTTGTTGGGGTATCAAGTGTGGAGTAAAAATCCCACATTGAAAAGATGAGTAAAGTGAGTGGTATATTGATGGGAAAGACCCATAGACCTAATGCCTTAAGGTTTTGGGTTAAATGAGGTGTCAAACCCATTAATGGTGATTATCTCATGTAGCTTATGAAAGTAATCTCCTCAGTATTTAGCTCCCTAAGGTCCTGGTATTGGGCAGTCTAGGTCCTAATAGTGGTATCAAAGTTGATGGTTTATCTAGGGATAAGAATGGAAATGGTAGTGGAGGTGCGAACTTGAAAAAAGAGCTGTACACACGGTAGCCAATAATGTAGCTCTTGAAGTGCACTTCGGGAATTCCTCTCCAGGGGTAGAGTGAATCTAATGTGAAAAAGTATTCACACTTCAGGGGAGATTATTAAGATATCAAGTGTGAAGTGAAAATCTCATATTAGAAAGATATGAGTAAAATGAGTGGTACGTTAATGGTAATGACCCACAGACGTAACACCTTAAGGTTTTGGGTTGAATGTGGTGTCAAGGCCATTAATGATGATTTTCTCACATAGCTCAGGGAAGTAATCTCCCAGTGTTCGGCTTTCCAGGGTCATGGTATTGGGCGATCTAGGCCCTAACATATGTTATATATGAGTTAGTAAAAATATGATAACAATAAAGAGAATGCCTTTATTGTAATTGCATAGATACATTATCTCAACCAACCTCATTTGCTTTTTAGGGCATAAATACAATCGATTTGAAATTGTTAGGAATTATTAAGAATGTGCCAGAACAATGCTAGAGAAGGTATAGACATAAGGCCATTTTTTGAAACTCATCTAAAACTTCTAAAATATCATTAAATAGCTTTAGCTCAACCTTAAAACACTCGAATGAGCATCTAAAGGAGTAACTCTACGAGGCTTTCAACTAAATATTAAGTTAAACTCCTCATCATCAATCTTATAATACTCAACCTTAAGTGTTCAGTGAGCCAAACACATAAGTTAGGCAAAAGGTCTCGCCTAAAACCTCTTCTCATCATCAAAGGCTTAAAGTTTTTAAAAAAATATCAAGGATAACATCATCCATCATCTAGGACATAACATCATATTTCAGGACTCATAACATACTATGATAATGAACTTATGAGTGGTTAGGATAATTATATTATCTCTTTTCCTTTACTTAATATTCTTACTTTATAACCACTACATCAATTTCATATATCATAATAAGAAGAAAGCTAACATTACCATCTCATCATTAATGTGATTCAACCTCGAGAACATAGATTGTGTGTGAAGAACCACTATAAAATAAATGTGAAATACCTATGAAAATTACCTATGGAATCTCTATGGACTTAAACAATTGAGTATAAATTTTTTTTTGACAAATTGCAAATGGAATTTACTTATGAAATTATAAATTACCAATAAATAAATGCAAGAATATGATGCCAATTTTATGAAGATTTTCCTATGTAATAATGAAAAAATTACGTACAAAAATTTTTTCTAGGCAAATATTTAAATAAAATATAAAAAAATAATATCGATTGAAATCATCAGTAAACTTACAATAAATATCATTGTGAAATTTATCTATGAAATTGAATCCTAGGTAATTAGAATAAAGTTACCTACGAATTCTTGTCCACCGATGAAATCAAAAACAAGAAAAAAAATTATCTAAGGAATAGATTTCATAAGTAACTTAAAACTTCATTATTATTTTTTTCAATTTACTTATGGAATCATATCTATAGGTAATGGAATTAAATTACATATAGATTTTAATCTATAGATAAAATTAAAATGATTGGATATTTAATATTTAATATTGTATTTTTAATATTAAATATTATGTTATATTATTAAATTATTAGTTATAATATTGTTAATCAATATTTACTAACATATTGCAAATTCGTATGGACTGGCTTAAAACGTATTTCCTCTTCCCCTCCTTTTCTTTTTATGTTATTTTTGTCTTTTCCATTATAGATTTGTGGATTTGCGAGTCTAGCAACCCTACACTTGCACTGCAATTCTCACCCCAACATTGGCCACCAGTCTTAGCTATTGCCTCTCGCTTCCCTCGCCTGTCCTCCTTGCTGCCAACGCTGACTGCCATTTAACAAGTTTTTTTAAAAAATATTATTGATATTTAAGATTTAGTTAGATTTTTATTTTTAACTTATGAACACAAATATTTGTGATGAAAAAAGTAAAATATAGATAAAACAAATATAGCTGATTATAGTTATTATCTTAGGTTTGTAATTTTAGGTGTAACTTATATAATCTTTATTTGATTTTAGTTATTTTTATTTCATATATATGTTTTGTTTAAAAAAAAATAGTAATTTATT
Source organism: Omphalea diandra (assembly GCA_949677035.1). Lineage (NCBI taxonomy): Eukaryota > Viridiplantae > Streptophyta > Magnoliopsida > Malpighiales > Euphorbiaceae > Omphalea > Omphalea diandra. The sequence goes on along the minus strand of CATIWR010268237.1, from coordinate 1,445 downwards.
GGTTAGGTTGCATTTTTTTAGTTAAGTTCTATGTCTATTTTTATAGTTAAAAAAATTGTATATGGATTTCATTAAATTAAAATTTATTGTGTGATTATAGGTGTAATTTATATTATCCTTCTTTGATTGTAGTTAATTTTGTTTTATATATATATATATATATATATATATATATATATATATATATATATATATATATATGATAATTAATTATTCAGGTTTCATTTTATGAAGCTCAGTTTATGTTTATCTTTTTTGTTAAAAAAATTATGCATGGATTTCATTGATTTAAATTTAAAGTGTAATTTTGTGGTGTAATTTATATTATCTTTGTTTAATTTTAGATATTTTTGTTTGATATATAATTATTTTAAAAAATAATAATTTATTAATTAGGTATCATTTTTTTAGTTAAGTTTTATGTTTATTTTTGCATATTTATATTTTAAAAAATTGTATATGAATTTATTTTAAGTTCAATTTATATTATCTTTCTTAAGATTTGAAGTCTTTGAAGAACATTAACTTAACCTATCCTTACACATTATACATAAGAAATCAATTAACACACATTATACATAAGAAATCAATTAAACTTAAACATAAGCTTCAATAGCATCGCATATATAGACCCATCATATACTGTGCTTATATCTCAACTCAGTTATAAAATTCATTCTTAAGTAACCATGCTTAGATAAGGTATAATATAGTATTACAAACTTATACATAACCATTACGTGCCTCAAATAAACATTATAACGATCATGAATTATACATAATAATTACATCAAGCTTAAATACACATTTATGGCAACTTTATGAACAAAATATAATGCCTGTAATAAAATGACTCCTAACTTGGTCTTCTCACATTAAGAAAACCTACAGATAGTCTAAAGTACAAATGTAATAGGGTGATTTTGAAAAAACTCAATAAATAGTTACAATTCATTATAATAACATTATCCTACATATTTGTATACTAACATTCCTTTCCATGATCAAGCATTCCTTACACATTCTTAGCTACATGGCATAATTATACATTCAAACATTTCAACCATGACATAACGATAAGGATTTGAGTTATTAAATTTCCCTCTTAGGTTACAAGAAACTCCTCATTCTTCCTTGTGCCTTATTTAATATGTAGGCTTAAGGAGTGACCTTGAAACATAGGTCAACTTCTTAATTTACTAATTCAGCAATATGAAATACTCTTAAACTCAAGCCAAATACATACCATCATAACATCCAAATCCTTATCATGATTGAACATGAATTATATTGAACAATTTAACTCATCCAAAGCAAATCAATACATCATATCAATGGCATTTGTTTTTCTAAACATATTAATAATATTCCTATCTCTAAATATATTAATGCATATACTCTTTTACTTAAGATACTTATTTGGCTTACTCAGCCTATACTTAAAA
>CATIWR010268231.1:0-39660 GCA_949677035.1 Omphalea diandra | reverse complement strand
AGGCTCCTCAGCAGTTGATCTTCCTGAAATCGTAGTGGCAACTCCTTTGCAGCCTCCTATATTGTCATGGAACCTTTACATACCTCTTCTTAAGGTCTTGGAATACCTTCCTAGGGGAAGTCCGTCCGAAGCATGTCTCATTAAGATATTTGTTGCAACTGTAGAAGCTATACTTAAGAGAACATTTCCATCTGAGTCTTCCCGAGAACAATCCAGAAAAGCAAGATATCTTTCTGGCATGGGATCTGCCTCCAAAAACCTTGCTGTGGCGGAGCTTCGTACAATAGTTCATTCACTCTTTTTAGAATCATGTGCCTCTGTAGAGCTTGCTTCGCGCCTTGTATTTGTTGTGTTAACCGTGTGTGTTAGTCATGAAGCTCAATCCAAAGGGAGCAAGAGACCTAGAGGTGAGGAAGGTTTTCCACCAGATGATAGCAATGAGGGCTCACAACTAACATCTGAAATGCAAAGCAATACAAAATCTAGAAAGACAAAAAAACAAGGGCCTGTTGCAGCATTTGATTCTTATGTTCTGGCTGCTGTATGTGCTCTTTCCTGTGAGCTTCACTTGTTCCCTTTTTTTTCAAGGGGCAGCAATCGTTCAAGTGGTAAAGATGAACAAACCGTGGCCAAGGCCATAAAAATTAATGGATCTATTAGTGAGTTCCAAGTTAGCATTGACTCTGCGATTCATCATACTCAAAGAATTTTACAAATTTTGGAGGCACTATTTTCCTTGAAACCATCTTCTGTTGGCACCTCTTGGAGTTACAGTTCAAATGAGATAGTGGCAGCAGCTATGGTTGCTGCTCATGTTTCTGAACTATTCAGACGGTCAAAGGCTTGCATGCATGCTCTCTCTCTTTTGATGCGGTGCAAGTGGGATAACGAAATTTACACCAGGGCATCGTCACTATATAACCTCATTGATATTCATAGCAAAACTGTTGCATCAATAGTCACCAAGGCTGAGCCATTGGAGGCATACTTGCATGTACCAGTTTGGAAAGATTCCCTTGTGCGTTTTAATGGCAAAAAGCGAAACAAAAGTGCAATCTCTGGTTGCTTTGATGCTGGGCAGTCATCTTTCTCACATTGTGAAGAATCAGCTCATTCAGAAACTAGAATTAAATGTGAGAGACTATCACACTCAGAAGAAGGTTCAGGAATTACCTTGGGCAAGGGTATTGCAGATTTTCCTTTAGATGCTTCAGATTTGGCTAATTTCTTGACAATGGACAGGCACATTGGATTCAATTGCAGTGCTCAAGTTCTTTTAAGATCAGTGCTTCTAGATAAACAAGAGTTATGTTTCTCTGTTGTCTCACTGCTATGGCACAAATTGATTGCAGCACCTGAAACTCAGCCTAGTGCAGAGAGCACTTCTGCCCAACAAGGATGGAGACAGGTAATTTTCATATGCTGTGTATAATGCCATATGAGCACTGTTTATTAATAGTTACAAAAGGAAAAAAAAAAACACAAGGATTCAATTATAAATTTAAACCATTTCAATTTGAATGCTGAACAATTCAGGCATTTCAATGTGAATCGGGATAACTTTGTCAACATTTATTTCTCTCTCTCTCTCTCTCTGTCTCTCTCTTTTCTGTTTGAAATAATTGGATCATAGTTTTAACTATCTTTAAGCTTTATTTTGATATGTGGCTTGCATGAAATAGTTCAGTATTCTGCAACAAAACTTTGGAAGTTTTAAATTTAAACTCGGATCATTTTAGCTTTAATTTGCATCGGTTGTTATCTAGATAAGTAGAACTCTCAAATTTTATTACTTAATGAGTACATTCTTTGAAAACTTAATTCACATGATCTGATGGAGAAATTAATGAGAATTTGAGGAAAAAAAAATATTCTACCAATGTTGGAACTAAAATTCTTAAATTTCTCAGGGATTGTAATATGTTGAGACCTTAGTTGTTATTGACCCCTTATGATTGGGGTTTCTTATGCAATTATTCCTTTTTATTTATTTATCCAAATATTCTTAGACCTGATTAGAGCACCATAACATTTTTGTTAACTGTCGTTCCTTTATTAGTAAAAATAAAAATTCCCATAATGTCTGAATGGAGAGCCCCTCTTTAGTTCTTCAATCTCATTTAGTGTTGGTTAAGACATCTCTAAGTGGATTCTGGATTAACAGAAGAAAAAAATGGCAAAGAAAATGAGCATCTTGGATCCTTGATTCAAAGAGAATGAAAAACGAAACCATTAGAAATTTACAAGCACCTTGTGGAACAGGGAAATAGGGCTTTAGAATTATACCTGTGCCCCTGTTGGATGCACACTCATTCCATTGGACAATACAGTGTGAAACTCAAGTAGTCTAAGGTGCATGCTTAAGGAGTTGCCTTCAAGCTGCCAAAGCTATGAACTTGAGCATGAAATACTCAAGTGCCAAACATCCTTGTCATAGAGGCTGGTGATTGTCCACCTCTATGAGAATCAGATGACCAAGAAACTTGCAAGCAACTTACAGAGTTACCTCCAATGAAATTAAACAACAAACTCGGGCCCTTAAAATTCTCATCTGAGCGAATCAAGCTTCCAGATAGGTTCTACTTTCATGTTAAAGCAGGAGGCATTACACCTTCCTGTTTCTGCTCCTGACTGCTCTTTGTATGCTAAGTCTTTCTTTCCCGTTAAAAATTTTTGACGATATTATCATTCTGAAGTCTTGATTTATTTGTATAAAGAAGTTTAAAGCTATTTTGTATTAGAAGGAATTGAATTTCAAAGTTTTAAGTAGTGTGACTGAGATGCTAGCCAGCTGTGGGACAATTGATGTAGTGGATCTATATTTTATTTGAATATTTATTGTTATTTTCCTTAACAAAAGTTTTCTTTGACAATTTTTATTTGGATGTGTTAAGGTTGTGGACGCACTATGCAATGTTGTATCAGCATCGCCTGCAAAAGCCTCTACTGCAATTGTTCTTCAGGTCCAAAATTTATTCAACTTGTCGTAAACATAAACTGTTTGGTTTTTCCTTGGTCATTAGCTTGATTGCCATCTGATGTTGTGAAAAGTAACACTTACTCTGAAATAGAATAACAGAATGTCAGAACCACCAGTCCAGATGGTGTCAGACATACTGACCAAGAAAATGTAGAAGTACAAAAAAAAAGGGCTATTTGAATAATTTGAGACGTTAAGTTGCCCTAATTTGGAGGTGTGGCTGTGGCCAACTGGGTGTACTAGTTTTGTTCATTTATTTTAATAACTTATATTGTAGAGTAACTTTCACTGCCTTGTGTGCTTGTCAGGCGGAGAGGGAATTGCAACCTTGGATTGCCAAAGATGATGATCAGGGTCAGAAGATGTGGGGAATCAACCAAAGAATAGTCAGATTGATGGTGGAACTGATGAGAAATCATGATACACCGGAATCATTAGTTATTTTGTCAAGGGCATCGGACCTACTGTTACGTGCAACGGATGGGATGCTTGTTGATGGAGAAGCTTGCACTTTACCGCAGCTGGAGGTAGCTTATTGCAAAAGATTATTTTTTTAACAATAACTCTGGCAAGAAATTTTTATGCTTACAATGTGAACGATTAGCCTGATCTTTTGACATTCTGAGGTTTACTTCTTGTATTACCTTTTACCTGCCATGAAAAGTTACATATGAGAATCTGATTGGCTGAAGGCTTATTATGTTGCAAGATGTAGTCACAGACCAGTGTTCTATTGGTTGATGTTTCAATCTTCAATTTGTGGCAGTTACTGGAAGCAACAGCTAGAGCAGTTCAGCCTGTGCTGGATTGGGGGGAATCGGGATTTGCAGTTGCAGATGGCCTTTCAAACCTCTTAAAGGTACCAAAATACCCCTGTGGTCCCGTCTCATCTGGTACACAGGTTGCATGTGTATGCAATTACACTAATTGTTAATGATACAAAACCATGATTGGGGCTCTTACAAGATTAAGCCTTTAGATTAGATGGCTTTTTGATTTAGTGTTACATGGGTGCCCCCATATTATAATGAAATTTCAACACAGGAAAGAGATAGGTCTGTGCTTGTCTACACCACAAACCATGTGGACATTTGTCTAAAGGGGATGTTGAATATACAAAACCCATTGTTGGACCTTCAGGAGCTTGAACTTTTAGATTGAATTTTTCTTTTTTCTTTTTGACACAAACAAAGCCCACTTATGTGCTGGAGGTAATACATATGCTTATGGGGGATTGGAATGCATGCTAAATGAGATGAAAACCTCACACTTGCTGATGTTTATTTTTGGCTTATTCATGCAGTGTCGTCTACCAGCTACTATCAGATGCCTTTCTCATCCAAGCGCACATGTCCGCGCTCTTAGCATATCAGTTCTTCGTAGTATTTTGCGTACTGGTTCAATAAAACGTATTGCTAACCAACTGGACAAAAATGGCATTAATGGTCCCTCTTATCAGCACTTCAACATATATGTCATTGATTGGCAAACTGATATAGAGAAGAGCTTAACTTGGGAAGCTCATAGCCGACTTGCAACAGGAATGCCTATTAAATTTCTTGATACTGCTGCCAAGGAATTAGGCTGTACTATTTACATTTGACATCAACTAGGTTTTGGTAACACTTGCAGGTTTATCAGTAATATTTCTGTTTTTCTCAGAGTGAGACCTGCAGGTAGAAATAGACCTTATTAATTGGATTGAAGAACATGTTGGCCAGATGAGTAAACTTTAACTTTCTTCGTTTTTCTAGGTTTAAGGCCTCAATCACGGTAGTGTATAGTGAAAAAGCCAACTTCGCCATGATAAAATTTCATGATATGCTTAATTTTACCCAAGCTATGTTAGTTGTGCATGTTACAGGCTGACTTTATCTATATTGTGTAGATTAGCAGATGTAAATTGGATTTCTTTTGACGAATTGGAATAGCAGATAGCATCAACTTAGAGAGGTTCCTACCTCTCTTACTGTAATGTGGTTATTCATTTTGATAGCTTTGTTGGGTGCTCTCATTGCTAGACATTAATCTGGCCTTGTCTACTCAGATGGTTTTGAAGAAGCAGATAGAGAGCCCTCTTCTAGTCCATTGCAGAAGCACAAATCTTAATATCATCATCATTTTTCTGTTAGTTGATTTTTGATAAATTTCATCTCAATGTTATCTTCTTCAATTGATCAATGGACACAGGGCCTATCAGTAGATCATTATTGTTTTCAAAATAGTCACCTCTAATTAAAGAATAACTGAATAATATTAATATTAGAGTAACAATTATTTTTTTTGGATGGTCAAATAAGTCTTCAAGCAATTCACAAGCAGGTCAAGTAAGTCTTCAAGCAATTCACAAGCAAGTCAAGTACAAGATAAGGGCCAAAAAAAGAAGCAAGTAGCTAGTTTGATTTTCATTTGTTTACTAAAATTTCGGTTGAAACGAATTAATCGGGAGTCTAAATTTGGAGTGGGCACTATTTAATGGACATGGAAAAAACTGACCAAATCAAACTGGTTTGATCAATTTGATTTAGTTTAGATCTCATTTCAGTTTGATTTTCTTCTAAAAAAATTTTGATTAATTTAATATGATTTGGTTTTAAGATAAAAAATTTTAATTAAATTACAAATAAATTAAAATATGTTAAACTTATATTAAATCAAACCAAGAAAATTGAATTTTATGTAAAATTTATTAGTTATATTATAAATATATAAAAATTTATTGAAAATATACTATTTATATTAAAAATAATTTAAAATATATTATAATAACAATTATTATTTATAGTAAAAAATTTAAATTATTTTTTAAAAAATCTGATTTAAACTGAATTAAACAGTAATTACATTGAACTAAATTGGTTCAGTTTGATTTAATATATAATTTTATTTAGTTCAATTTAATTTATATTTTTGAAAAATTCAGTTTTTCAGTTTAATTCAATTCAATTTAAAATGAATGCCCACCCCATTCAAATCAATTTTAAAATTTTCTCCAAAACATAGAATATAATTAAAATTGTTAACAAATATAAAAGAGTACTATATTATTTTAAATGTTGAATAAAATTTAGTATTTTAATATTTATGTAATTAATATATGTATAATTAATTTTGATCTTAAAAAATATTTGCAATTAGCATTTGTCATTATGCTCAATTTCAAATTTCATTCTTTATTTTTCATATAATTGTAGGTAATCCTATTTATCGTGCCAATTTAACTTATTCAATCATTCATTATATGAGTTATGGAATATTTTGTTTATAATTCAATTTATTAAAGGAGTACTTTTAATAATTCAATTTATCAGTTAAAATAAAAATTTTAATATTTATCATTTTCAATATGTTTAATAATGTAATATGAGTGTTTTAAAAAAAATAATGTAACATGAGTTAAACTTAAAAGTTTCAATTAAGTTAAACTCATTTAAAATGGTAAGTTAAAATAATTAACATAAAATTTATATTAAAATGCTAAATTATTGAATTTTTTTTGTATTTTTTTAGTGAAGTAACTTTTATATCCTCAATATATTTTTAAATTATCATTAACAAATAAAATATTCTTTATTTAATTTTATGCTCTTAATATAATAATAAATTATTATCGACTTTTTTATGCTCTTAGCCTTTATTTAAGAAAAAAAAGGTAAGGTGGGGAACAGAAAAGAAATAGAGGAGAAAACTCTTTCCCCTAACTTGTTGGAAAGCTGTGAAATTAAGAGAAAAAAAAAAGGATGAAGAAAATTTTATTTTATTGTTTATACAATGATAGAATTTAAAGAAAGTCAATTTTGTAAATATGAAGTTATTATTCTATATCCTTCACATTATGGGTTTTGTGAATGAGAAATTCTATATGATTCTTTTTATAAAAATTATTTATATTTGAATTATTAAATTTGAATATATAATCCCATTAATTAATACTAAGTCATAAATTATTGATACATGCGATTTAACACACACACACACACATATATATATTACTTGAGACATTATTAAATTTATACTTCTAATATTTGAATATATAAACAATAATAATTAATAAACTTTCATAATTATCATTTATATTTGATTAATTATATATGTCAAATTCTTAAAAAAATATATATTTTTCAGCCTATATATATTTTTTTAACATATCTATAGATAATGAAATCCTATATATTATTTAAATTTTGTTATAAAAATATTTTTTATTTGAATATTAATTTTTATGAGGGATATATTATAATATAGTATTATTAAATTTAAAAATATTAGTATTATTAAATTTCAAAATATTAGAGTTATATTAATTTATTATTATTATAATTAATTAATTTATATTATAAAATATTAAAAGTTATATTTATATATTTGTAATTATAATTAATCATACTTTCATAATTCTACATTTTGTCCACCTTTTCGCCCCCAAAAACAAAGGATTCAATTGTTGAGGGCCCTAGGAATTACTTTATTATTCATAACCCATTCCTCACCCGTTTCACAACTCAACCAAATAAGAAAAAATATCATTATCCACCCTTCTTTCTTTTCCTTTCTCCAGCCTCTTCCTCCCCCCCAAACAAAGGGTCAGTTTTATATATTTTTTAAAAAATATTTTCATCAGAAGATTCCTCAAGATATATGTCTAGCCTTCGGCCTCATAGTTTGTCTCAAAGCTCTCTGAGGGTAAAGTCGTCTTTCAGGTAACCAAAACCCTAGCCAGACAAAAGTAAGTCCTTTATAAAACCTTAATTCCCGCTTCACCCCGTCTCTGTTTAGCTGCTGCTTAATCAAACAGAGCGTCTTCCATCTCCACCTCACCAATCCAAGATGGTAAATTAGCGTTTCAATTCTCTAATTGTGTTTTTTTTTTCTTAATTATATAAAGAAAAAGGTGACAACTTTGTCGTTTATGTGTGACGTCAAACTTTTTTTTATCTTGGAATTGCAATCCGGGTTTTAATCCCATTGTTTAGCTTGATCTGGAATGGTGATTAAAATTTGTTACTTTGCGCTTTTTCTTTATGGGGATATGTTATTATTATTTATTATTATTATTATTGATGTACAGGTATGATATTTGATAGCTGTGTGCTGCAGTCTTGAAATTGGAATTAGGGTTTATTTATATTGTTTAGCTTGATCTAGAATGGTAATTATAGTTTTTTTTAAAAAAAAAAAAGTTATATGGATGTGCAATATGTCTTATTATAGATGTGTAGGTATTTATGGTTTGACCTTTGATGACTGTGTTGCAGTCTTTGGCGGGGAATGAGGACTTTCAGCACATATTGCGTGTGCTCAACACTAATGTACATGGGAAGCAGAAGATTATGTTTGCTTTGACCTCAATCAAGGGTATCGGAAGGCGTTTCACTAACATTCTGTGCAAGAAGGCTGATGTTGATATGAACAAGAGGTCTGCTACTTGTTCTCTACTTTGTCTTCATGATTATTATTGTTATTTTGTTTGCTTAGCAGTAATTCAGTGAATAAAACTTGTTCTCTACATCAGGTTTTGCTGACATCGTATTTCTCTGTCACTATTGGTATCTCTGTCTCGTATGGTATTTTCCTTATTGACCTTTTGTTGGAGTTGGAACTTTCCCCTTTTATATGGTTGTGGGAGAAAGGGAACAAAGGGGGCTGCTCGGGAAGGAGCGTTATGGCATAGAATAGGATGACATGTAGTAACAGTGACGTAATAGTAAGAGACAAGGTGGCTGATTATTATTGTAAGGAACATGACACTACCACCTGATATGGACTTATCATTATGCAGGAACCACCGTGGTCTGAGGCACTACTGAGGTCTTCGTGTCAGGGGACAACACACTAAGACCACTGGTCGCCGTGGAAAGACTGTTGGTGTCTCTAAAAAGCGATGAACGCCACAAAATGTCTATTTACTGGGATGAACAGTTCTATTTATTGGCTGGCAGAGTTGCTTCCTTGCTACCAAGTACTTTTCGCACTGAAAGAGTTTAGGTGTGATTTTGTTAGATTGGAAGGATTTTGATCCTGTTTACTTTGTCTATTATAGAATGGCTTTTTATTCGCCTTCCACTCTTATCTTTAATTTAAAAAATTTATCTGAAGAAATATTAATTCACAAAACCAGGGTGATGTACATCCTGAATTGAGCTACATTGTTATAAGTAGCTTCAAAGGATCCCTCTCAGCCCAGGTTGTTATTGTTGTTGGTGGTCTTTTTAACATTTTGTTTTTGTCTAATTCCGAGGGGAATGCCAGCAACACCAAACATATTGCCGTTAACAATAAATTCATACTCACTTTTTCTTTTCCCTTGATGGTTTTTTTATAGCATTTTATCTCTTTAGGAAAATGTAAACTTAATCAACAGAATTAGTGAATTGTGCAACTTGATATAATGATAATAATGATATTTTAAAAAGCATGAAAATATAGAAAAAATAGAAATCATTCGTAATATTCTTTAATTAGAATAATTGAAAACTTTTTCTTTTAGTATAGAGAGGAAAATTGCATTGGTGAGATTCAAACCCTGACGTTCAATAATTAAGAACTCGATAGTCCAACTTGGTAAAAGTATGATTAACTCAGTGATTATTGGAATTACAAATTGACTTTTATGGTTTTTAAATGAGCCCTATAACTTGAATATTATCATTAATAAATTAAGTTCACTATTAAAAAGTGAACCTAAAAAAATTTAAAATTCACTAAAAAAAAAGAATTAGAATAAATTTTTATGAAAAAATATATAATCCTCAAAAAATAATAAAAATAAAATAAAATAACACAAATATTAAATTTATATGATAAAGATATAGAAACGACATATCTAATATCTAGATATATAAATTTAGTTAAATTTGTGATAATTTATTAAAGAAAATAAAATAAAGCACACATAAAATTTTTAAATTTAAAGAAATAAATATGAATAAACCAAAAAATGCAAATTTAAATTTTATTCAAGAAAATAAATGACAAAACATAAGAAAATTAAAAGAAAGATTCATTTCTGATAAAAATAATTAAAAATTATCCTTTAAGATTGTCTAATTGAAGAACTTGAATGAGGGTTAAAAAAAGAGAGATTTTCCATATCATCTATGCATTATATATAACATGAGAATATGATAAACAAAATTGAATTGAATGTGATAAGGTTTCGTTATTTATTATTATTGTTTAGAGCAATGTGTGATCAATTTTAATTGGATTTGAAAATGGTCATAACGAAATGGTTCCTTTGTACCATCAATAACTACAAATAGATGTATTAAAATAGGTTTATGGATTATGTTCATGTCAGGTCAATTCACTAATAACACAATTATGGTAAATATAAATATGATATGTTTATTAATTATATCAAAATATCTCAATTCTAATATGACATGAAATTTAAATGAGTTATATGAACATAATATATATAATTTGTTTACTTAATTGGATCGCATATAGATCGCAGAACTTGATACGATCTGTTCCATCTGTATAAATTTATAATCTGAAAAATGTTATGTTTATATTCAAACATTATTTATAATCATATATTTTTTAAATTTTAAAAATAAATATTAATAAAAAAAAACTAAATAAAATTAACACAACATTAAAGCTCAAATATTCTTACAAATAAATACACATACATAATGTTTCAAACAAATATCATATAAATTCTTCTTAATAAATATAAACACATAAAAAGATATCTATATATTTTATATAAATAGTCATTTTGATCTTGATATTATGTATGAATTATGCATATCATAAATGAATTGTGTCAAATGAATACAATATATAAAATTAAATGGATTATAACGAATTAGTATGTTAATTTATTATAGGATCCATTTTAAGTTGTATAGTCAATCCATATATGATACAAATTTAATTAAATTCATTCATAATTCATTAATTTTATATATTTCGCAAATCGAATATACCATGACTCATTTTGACATTTCCCTCTACCAACTATATCTTTCAGATTGATGAATTCTTAACTGCTAAAGATGCAATAACATTTTGACTTTTGAGCATCTAATATCTTTGGATGATTTAATCACTCACAAATAGGTTGAAGTTCAACTGGTGTGGCACAGTAGGAGTGAGCAAAAATCGGACCGAATTGAAAAAATCAATCTAACCAAGTTGGTTTGGTTTGATTTTTTAATAAAATTGATTTGTTCGGTTATATTTTAAAAAAAAAATTTGGTTTTCAGTTTGGTTTTTTAGATAAAAAAAATCTAATTAATCGAAGTAATTAATAAATCAAACAATTTGAATCAAATCATATTTAAAATATGTGTAATTTAATTGAAACAAACCGAACAGAACTTTTATAAGTTTGGTTCAGTTTATAGACACATAATTACGGTTTAATCAGTTCAGTTAACTTGATTTTTTAAAAAATTTTGGTTTGGTTCAGTTTAAAGTATAAAAATTTAATTTATTCAAATTTGGTAAAAACTGATCCAACCGAACCGTTCATTTACTCACCGCTATGCAGAGTAGTAGGTACGTGCTTCTACATAACGTATTTGAAAGTTATATACACTCTTATATCCCATTGTATTCGTAATCCTTAAAATTAAAATTAATTTTAAATTTAAATAAATCATAAAATTACTTATATTAAACCTTACATGGTATAAATATTTTTATTTATAATATTGATTAATTTTATTTTGTTATTCTATGTTTTCCAACTATATTAATTATTAAAATAATCAAATTAACTTAAGCACTATTTATTTTATATAAAAAACTGTCTTTCTCAAATTTCTTTGTAAAAAAATGTTTTATTTTTTCATCTAGTATGTACTGATCTTTAATTTGAATTTCTATTTTTACTTTAAGATATTAATTAATTTTTGTTCTATTATCTTTGTTACATTAATTATCATCACATAATTTACCTTAAAATAATTTTTTCTTTTCAGTCATTTATTTATCATTGTTCTCATTAAGTCTTTATTTTTTCATATGAGAATGAGAGCTTTTTCTTCTTACGGTGAACAATAATATAAGTATAGACAATTGAGAAAAAAATTAAAAAATGAAGACTATTTTTGATAAAAAAAATTAACGTTAATTAAGATTTCATAAATTATGGGATTTCTAATCTCATGGAAGATGGAATTACTAAGGACATGAGCAGATGAGATATTAGATAATACTAATTCCATAAGTTAGTTATTATACCTTTAAAATTATTAAGTCTAACCTATATAATATGTATAAACATAGCATTATTTATTAATATTTCGCTTAATTAAGCTTTCCCATGAATCAAAGAGATTGTTATAGTTACCAAGCAATCAAACCCTTGTCTTTTAAATGTGAACATGTAACTTATCTTTTTTTTTTTTTTTTTGAGAATAATGTAACTTATCACTTTATCCATGATTAACGTATTTGTTACATGAACTGAATAATTATATACACCCAAATAAGTTACAAATATGAAAATACACATGGGTTACATGGTGGAAAAAAAAAAAAAAGGAATTCACCTTGTTTATTTCACTAAACTTCCAAACAGTAAGAACAGATAGGGAAGCACCTCTCTGCCACTAAAGGTCAAGCTTATATGTTTAAACAATTTTATTTTTGCCAATCCACATCATAAATGAAATGTAAAGGGAATATACTAAACAATATTAGGACTTGATTGACATCAACATTCACACAGACATACAGATTGTCTTCTTCTGATTTGAAAATGAATATTGCCTTGTTTCTGCCAAATAAAGATCCCTCCCTAAGATGCCATGAGTTCAAGCATTGTCTCATCCATATACCTCTGTCTCGTATCAAAACCAACTTTCTCCATTAATCTTGTATAAAAATGAGATATTAGTTACCTAACAATCCCAGTTCTTGACATTTTCTATCGATGATGATGTTGAAGTTATCAAGCAAGGAAGAGCTTCTAATCATTGTACAGAACAAGTATTATGATGTTGTCATGGTTGCATGCTTCTCAATCGCAATACTTGCTTTCATGAGAACCTGGAGAAGGGTCAGTACAAGCAGCAAAAAAGAAGACATCCCTGGTGGCCATGGCCTACCTTTCATTGGTGAAACCTTTTCTTTTCTTTCAGCTACAAACAGTACAAGAGGATGCTATGACTTTGTCAGGCACCGACGAAAATGGTCATTGATTCGATCTCATTTATTTCTGTTTCTGTTTCAATGCTACTTTCAAGTTCTTTAATAATAAAATTATTCAGTTTAATATCAGGTATGGGAAGTGGTTCAAGATCAGAATGTTTGGAAAGATCCATGTTTTTGTTCCTAGTACTGAAGCTGCAAGAAAGGTGTTCACTAATGATTTTGGAGAATTCAACAAGTCATACATTAAATCAATGGCAACTATTGTTGGGCCTAAGAGTGTTTTTGCTGTTCCCTTAGAGACCCATAAGAGGATTAGGCATATTTTGTCTGCTCTTTTTTCCATGCATTCTCTTTCTAAATATGTGGAGAAATTTGATCAAATGCTATCCCAGAGATTGAGAAAATTAGAACAAACTGGGAAAAGCTTTGTAGTGCTTGATTTCACCATGAAGGTATTGCCAAAATGGTCAGTGATTTGATCTTATATGAATATATTGTCAAAATTAATCTTCAAAAATGTTTGCTGGCAGCTCACTTTAGATTCAATGTGCAACATGCTGATGAGTATCACAGATGAATCCTTGCTACAACAGATGCTGAGAGATATAGGGGCAGTTTCAGATGGCTTATTATCAATTCCTCTGATGATTCCTGGCACCACATACTATAAAGGCATGAAAGTAAGACAAGACAAAATCTTGAGTTTCTTAATTTCCAAGCTTGTTCTATAAATGCTTATATATTGACATCATATGGTCATGAGATTAAACAACAGGCACGTCAGAGGCTCATGAAAATCTTCAAAGAGATGATCGACCGAAGGCGTAGTGGAAAGGAACATAAAGATGACTTCCTCCACTATATGTTAGAAAATGATTCATATCCATCTAGTGAAAAGTTAGATGATTCAGAGATCATGGATAACCTGTTGACATTACTAGTTTCAGGGCAGGTCAGCTCTGCAGCTGCCATGATGTGGAGTGTCAAGTTCCTGGATGAGAATAGAGAAGTTTTAGACAGGCTCAGGGTAAGATTTCATAGAAACAAAAGTATAGATAAATAGTATATCAATGAGTTTTGGTTTAATGGTACCAACACAATGCATAAGAATAATAATACAACTTATAAACATATAAAATCCACTCGAAAATCAAAGGAAAATCTCATATTATTGTTAGATAGTGAACTAAATATTTCTTTTTATGTAGTATGAAAATGAAAATGTGAGAAAATTGAAAACAGGAAACATCTCACGGAAAAACGCCATTTTATAAAATAGCGAAAAAACGTTAAAAAAACATAAAATTTTTGAAACATAAAAACATGTTCAAAATGTAGAAATGTGATCAAATTGAAGTTTCAGTGCAACATAGATTTCTTTATATATTGGGTTCATTTGATAATATCTCTCCAAACCCGGTATCAAAGTCTAATCAATTGAAAATTTACGTATGGAATCTGAAATTAATCTAAAATTGTTATGGATCTACAGGAAGAGCAATTGAACATAGCTAAGGATAAGCAAGAGGGAAGTTCACTTTGCATGGAAGACATGAACAAGATGTCCTATGGCTTAAAGGTTAGATAATCTGAGCTAAATTGGTTCTACATGCAGGAAAAAAGGACATGTTAAAATATGCCTTGACATTTGGAATAAAAAAACATTCTTCAGGTTGTCAAAGAAACATTGAGGATATCAAATGTTGTGCTATGGCTTCCTCGAGTTGCACAAAATGATTGCACACTTGATGGTAAGTTTATATATATATTCAAATTCTCTATGAAGGAATCTTAGAGGTAACAGCACTTGACTGCAATAAAAATAAACATTCTAATGTTTTTCTTTCTATTTGTTTAGGTTTTGAGATAAAGAAGGGATGGACTGTAAATATTGATGCAACTTATATACATTTCGATCCAGATTTATACAAAGATCCTATGCGATTCAATCCTTCAAGATTTGAAGTAAAAAATGCTCGCACTTCCTCTTTATAAATTGATTAGATATTAATTAAATATGATATTGATTAACATAAAAACTACATACAAATATATACATTATATGTGTGCATGCACAGACACAATTTTCTGTGCACATTTACGCGCATAATTTAACCATAATTCGTCCATCCAGGAAATGCAAAAACCGTACAGTTTCATACCTTTTGGAGCTGGACCTCGGACATGCTTAGGAATAGAAATGGCAAAATTGTCTATGTTGGTCTTTCTACACAGGCTTACTAGTGGATTCAAGTGAGTAATTAAGTTAACCTCACTACTACTATACAAATATCATGCTTCTGCTATAACTTGTACCATGATGTATAAATCAGTTGTTTCTTTGCTTGATGCAGGTGGACAGTTGAAGATCGAGACCCCAGCCTAGAAAAGACTACACATGTTCCTAGGCTAAAGACTGGCTTGCCCATAACCTTGAAAGCCTTGAAGAATGCAAACCAAGAATGAGAAAAATGGTCAAAAATGGTGGCTCAAATGTAGTCTTGGTTCCAGACTTCTGTGTGGTGTTGGACGAGTGCAAGACTGTTGTAATGTGATGAGCATTGATATATTTCAGGCAATCCATATATTAGGCTTCCGTTTCTATTCCTATTCCTATATATAAAAGACTTGGGGTGATTTGGTTTAGCAGTGACACTGAGCGGTCAGTGTTCAACAATCTGTAAGTGGCCATTTCTGATCAACGATATTGATGGCTATGAATAATTAATAAATATAAAGTATTTAATAATTTAATAATTAAATCTATGACTACATAATAAAATGATTAAAAAATAATTATTTTTATATTTTAATTAATTTTATATAAAATATAAATTTATATAATGATAAATATAAATTAATATTATAAAATAAATCCAAGCACTAATTTTTATATTTTAAATGTTACAAAAATTAGTATTTAATGTTTGGTTATATTTTTCAAAAGTTAAACACTAATTTTTAAATTTAAACATTGAACGCTAACATTTACTAAAGATTCTTTGTCAGCATTTAAATTCTCAATCATTAAACAATAACGAATAAATGTCAAACTAAATAGACACTTAAGTAAAAAAATTCAACGGTGAAATTCGTTTATAATGTATGACAATAAATTAATTAACCGGACAATGACATTAATTTATTTTTCTTAAATGTTTGAAACTCATTTGATATGTCATATTTTACTCAGAACTTCGTTTATTTTTTGGAAAAATAATTTATTTTGAAAATAGAAAATAGTTCATTTTTATTGTTTGATTGTGATTAAAAAGATAATGAGAAGTTTTTTTGTCTAATATTTTGAATAAGCTAAAAAAATATAAATTTGTTTTTGATTTATGAGATAGTAACAAAATTTAGATTATAAAAAAATTGTATTTATATTACTTGTCATGGGTGACCTTCATCGAACACTGTGACTAGAGATAATATAAATAATTTTTACAATCAAAGATAAATATATATACTCTACATTACTTAACAAACTCATTAATTTTTTTGAGTGTATCAAACTACAAAGATATATATATATATAATTTGTGAAACTGAATAGGAGAAAAAAAGAACATTCTCATAAAATTATTGAATTTCAGAAAGAATATTTTACTCTTCCTGGTTTGACTAATTATAAATCAGATGAGAATGAATTTTAATTTTCAACTTCAACGTGATTTAAATTGGGTACAAATAATAGAAAAATCTAACTCGATCCAATTATATAAGATATAATTTTATTCATTTTTTCTTCATAGATATATATATATATATTATAAATACTTTCATTTAATTAATTACTTTCTTTCATTTATGTTGTGTAAATATTAGTAAAAAAATAAAATAAAAAACATATCAAATATTTTATTTTTAATTAAAAAAGAACTGTTATATTCAAATAAAATTAAATAATATTACTAATTTGTCCTAACTCGAGATAGATAGAATTAGAGTTATATTTTCTCCTTCTCAAGTTGGATTTAAAAATTCTGAAATTCGAACCAAATCCGAATTAGACATTCTCTAATTGGATTATCATTGATAAGCTGTAGGATAATCGAAGGTATTAAACAAGATTTGTACAACCCTTAAATTAATTTTTTTATTGTTCTATATTTTTTTTAAAAAAAAAACAAGGAGGAATTTCAATATTTAGGTAAGCGTCGGAGAATATTCAAAATAACGTCCAATTTATGATTTGGTGGCTGCTTTTGCTTCCCACAAGCTTCTTTCTCTCCAAATCTGGAGGTAAAAACATAATAATACACTCGCAGATCAAAACTAAACCAATTCCAGTTCCCGTTTTTAATACAAACTCCACTAATTCCTATTACAACCAACACACTATAACTATTCTCAAAATAAAAGAAATAAAAAAATCAGAGTATTACTCACTATTACCGCTGCCGCTGCATTTCACTCTCATTGTCGTTTCTTTCCCACGGTACGCCCGTTTCTGCACTTATGGATATGTTTCTGCTGTTGATGAATTGATATATTCGGTTAAAGAATTAGTTTTCTTTCTTTCTTTCTTTTTTTTTTCCGGTTCTTGCATCGAAATATAGTCATTGATCTGAGATCCGTTCTGGGTATCGATTAGATTGTTGATTTAAGAATGAAAGATACGATCTTTTTGTAAAAACTCGCCCTTTTTTCCATTCAATTACTGTGTTTTTTTTTATGCCTTGAATTACGACTTTTCTATTTGTCATTAGCTTTCGTTTTTCCTTCATAATGTGCATTAGAGGCTGATTTTTAGATGGTTAGATCACATTTGTAGCCTATTCAGCGCCTACTATATAGTGGAGAGAGCTTGTTCTTTGGTAGCCGGTTGGTAATTCCTGAATGCCTAGACTGATCGTTGGGTGTGTTCCTACTATATAGTGGAGAGAGCTTGTTCTTTGGCACACGGTTGGTAATTCCTGAATGCATAGACTGATCGTTGGTTGTGTTCTTCTCTGACCGCTATAAACCAAAAACAAAATGAGAGTTTGTTGAAATGAATATTAAAGATGTTTTCTTTTTTTTTTTTAGTTCATGTGGAATATATTTGTAACTTTACAGTCAAAATTCAAGCTTTTTGAAACTGTTGTCATGCAATGATCATTTTCACTTGTGTTTGAAGTAGATGAACTTTTGCATGGAGGTTGAAGGGTAAAGTCTTGACATAATCATTTTTTACTAGTGATTTGAAATGGCTCCAGCTAGCAGGGATGATAAAAAAGCAGCAGTTGATGCAGCTACCTGGATCTTCAATATTGTTACTTCTGTTGGGATTATCATCGTCAACAAAGCCTTAATGGCTACTTATGACTTCAGTTATGGTGGGTTTGTTTGCACTGCTACCTATTTCCATCCATAAATTTCTTTTGTTAAGGAATAACTAGTTAATATTGTGCATTTTTTTCTTCTCTGTATATATGCTTATCTATAATCAATTCCTTTCATGAATTTTACTACCCCATTTTACTTCCCATTATATTAAATGAGCAGCATCTATTATTTGACTGGGAATTCTCAAATTTCATGCCTCTTCATGTTTGCATTGACCATCATTACTCAAGGGTGCTTACATTCTGCCATGGCCATTTATCTCTAAATAAAGTTTTGTTAACAGATCCAGTTAACTTCCCACACGTGTGGAGTTTTATGTGATATGCTGATTAAAGCTTCAAGTTAAGGAATGGAATCGTTTGTTGTGTTTTATCTTGTGATTACCTGTAGGTGGATGTCTCTTCTTATTTGTGTAAGGTATCATGTGTATTAGTTCTACTCACATTTTACATGTCTGTTAATATTTGTCACCTTCTTTTAGACTTAAGTAGGGAAACTTTTTGGGCTGTTAGTTCATCTGAAAGTTTGGTTTTCTGGTTTCTTTTACTTGTCAAGAGCAATTTTCTTTTTGTTGCTTTGTCAAAATGTTTGTGGGTACGCTATTAAATTAAACAATTTTTTACAACAATGTGGTCAATCATGAGGTATGAAAGAAATATATGTTATTTTTAATGACATCATAGGTGGATTGTTGCATGATTTTTGGTGTTCAAGACCGTGAAGGTGAGAGTGGAAGGATTTAATGTAGCTTTCTTCTAAGAGTGTACAGATATTGCTGAGGAAGACCCAGTTAAATGTTTTGAAAATCGTACATCAATTTTTTTTAGTATGAACTTAGTACATGATTCAGTGCTGTTCAAGAGATTGATTATAGTGCCTGTCAATCTTTATTCTCATACATTGGGAGTTCTGCCTTGAAATGGAGGCAAATCTTGGATGTGCAATGGATAATGAGATTATTGATTATACTAGTAGAATAAAACCAAGAGTTTTTTATCTCAAGTTGGATCTGACAAAGCTTATAATTGAGTGCATTGGGGATTCCTTGATAAAGTTACAGAGAAGCAAGGTTTTGGGTGAAAGAACTGAATTGGAGGTTGCTTACCTTCAGGTGGTGTTCTGTGTCTTTATAAATGAGGCCTTGATAGGAGGGTGTGAGTTGGCTGATTCTGAAAATTGAAGTTCAATGTAATAAACCTACTGTTCCTAATTTCCAGTTTGGTAGTCACCATTCTCTTTTTGCCTAATGGGAGGAAAATTTTTCTTTATGTGCTAATCCTGTTGTGGATGTTCAAGAAAATGTTTAGCTTAGGATTGGCATGCTATGAATTGACTTGAATCAGGTGGTTGTCTATTTTTAACTACTTTAGTGCAAGGGGTGGTAAAATGTTGGGCTCTTAAGAGGTAATCTTAGATCTGCAGCATTTGGAGATCCTAAGGCCACAATGCACTACCTCAACATGCATGTTGCAATTTTTTTTTTTTAACTCAGCCCTTCTTTTTTCTTTTCTTCCTTCCTTTTTACCCATTTTAACAAGTTGACTCATAAGCCCTGGATTCACCTTATTTTACTGACGAACTAAGCTGATTTTGTTGGGCTATTGGCTGAACCAAGCCTATACCGTTATTGAATGGTTTGATTTAACTTTAGGCCCGCTAGGAACAATGATTTCAAATGTAGTGAGAAAAAATTTTAAAGGCTCCAGATTCAATGGAATCATAAGCCATTGTTTTTTTTTTTTTTTGTGAAAGACATAAGCCATTGTTAGAAAAATAGTTTTAATCATTTTCTTTTTTCTTTCTCCCCTTCTTTTCTAGGAAGAAATCTTATATCCCTTGTGTATTTTACCATGTTTTCTTTCAATTTCTATAGCATTTTTTCTTCTAAAAACTGACATGAAAGTAACTAGACTAGTGGATGGATTTTGTTGTGGTTGACTTGTTGGTTTTGTATTGTGACCATTAAGTTAATGAAAAACTGGGTTTTGTCATCAGCTTTCATGTTGTTAAGTAAACTGGTTATCATTTATTTATTCATAACTTTTATTGTTTACAATCTCCTGCAGCTACAACACTAACTGGTTTGCATTTTGCTACCACAACCTTGTTGGCTTTTGTTCTAAGCCTGCTGGATACATCCAAGCCTCTCATCTACCTTTTCCAGAACTTTTGAAGTTTGTCTTCTTTGCAAACTTCTCAATTGTTGGGATGAGTGTTAGTCTAATGTATAATTCCGTGGGTTTTTATCAGGTACAGTCTTTTTTATGCTGGGTTTGGCTATCTATATATTGCAACAATTCATTACATGCTGTTCCATTTAACTGTCAGATTGCAAAGCTGACTATGATTCCTGTGTCCTGCCTTTTGGAACTGTTGTTTGACAAGGTTCGGTACTCATGGGACATGAAGCTGAGTATTGCTGTTGTTCTCTTGGGTGTTGGTGTTTGCACTGTCACTGATGTAAGTGTTAAGACCAGAGGCTTCATTGCTGCTTTCATTGCACTCTGGAGCACTTCTCTGCAGCTGTATGTAAGTAGTCATTCCATTAAATAGACATTGAGCACTTATTTTTGTTATATTTGTGCGCCTACATGTGTTTGTTTATTTATCTATTTATATATACATGTAATGTGGTTTCGATTTCGTTTTCAATTTAGAGAAGCTTTAAACATTATGAATTGCAGAAATTGACTAATTCTGTTATCTAAAATCTTATCTTCCAATTCAGATATAGCTCATCTTGCAACTATGTTGAATTATTTATTTGCAGTATATTCGTTACCTTCAAAGGAAGTATTCTCTGAGTTCTTTCATCCTACTTGGTCATACTGCTCCTGCCCAGGCTGCAACACTGTTGTTAATAGGACCCTTTTTGGATTACTGGTTGACAAACAGAAGAGTTTGTGCTTATGAATATACTATAGCCTCTGTGGTGAGTGATTCAGTAAACTTTGGTTTATTTTTGTATTTATCTTTGTTATTGATCTCCATGGATTAAAGCATTTGCATATTTCTTAACAACTGTACATTTATTTCATGTTATAGGATGTATTAGATTAAATTTGATGCATGATTACTGGGGAATTGTACGATTATGTATACAATTGCTTGTGCATGCTTATTTCTACATGGCAAGGGATGTGTTTTCCATCACCTCAGGGATTTGACCTCCAGATGATACACATTTGCATATTTCTTTAGTTTGCTTTTTCATTGGCAAATTAGTAAGATTCCAAAGTCGGTCTTCTCTCTTAGCAAATGATACACATTTTCCACCGAAGATAAAGCCCAAACCTAGTTTATACTTATCACAAATGCCCTGTAGACTGAAGCCACACTCTTAAAGAGTACAGTATTAGTGTCACTATCCCATTGTTGAGTGAAAATGTT
Organism: Omphalea diandra; assembly: GCA_949677035.1. Lineage (NCBI taxonomy): Eukaryota > Viridiplantae > Streptophyta > Magnoliopsida > Malpighiales > Euphorbiaceae > Omphalea > Omphalea diandra. The sequence goes on along the minus strand of CATIWR010268231.1, from coordinate 17,843 downwards.
GGAACTTGGAAGATAACAGTAAATACCTCATTTATGCTGTGCAACTACTTGTTAGTTTAAATTGGTCTACACGTACACTCAATTGTATTTATACAGATCAATAACGTTTCATAAAAATGGAATAGCATGTTCTATTAAGATTTTGAAACCATTACTGGATTTGCTGTTCTGTTATTTGTCTAAATAGCTAAATGCATGGCATTTAACTTTGCTGCTTGCTTCTGTTAGTGTGTCTATGCTTCTTACCTGCATTTTCAAAAATCCCCACTCACAATTCTGTCTTCCTCCTGATCTTGGCAGATGTTTATTATTCTATTGTGCATCATTGCAGTTGGGGACCAACCTCAGCCAGTTCATATGCATCGGCAGATTCACAACTGTGTCATTTCAAGTACTCGGTCATATGAAGACAATTCTTGTGCTGATAATGGGGTTCTTCGTATTTGGAAGAGAGGACCTCAATTTTCAGGTAGTTCTTGGCATGGTTATAGCTATAGTTGGAATGATCTGGTATGGCAATGCCTCATCGAAGCATGGAGGAAAGGAGCGCCGGATTGTTCCATTACCTACCAGCAGACAACAAACATGAAGATGCCAAGGCTAAGCATTCGTGTAGGATAAGTTTAAGCATACAGGGATCGCTAATTCCGGGAACTTGTTAATTATTTGAGAGTAGAAAGCCCATGATTTGATTTTTGACGCTAATTGATTTCTTGATTTTATTGTTTTACCTTTTTGTTTACTAAATCTTATCATGGGAAAGGATATTTTTTGCTTAGGGTTAGGCTGCAAATTCATTTGTTCTCGTTTCAGGAATATAAACTATGATTTATTATCTGGTCTTCAAACCATTTGTTCTGGACCAGCCAATACAAGCATTTGCCTTTTTTTCTTTGAAAAAAAAAAAAAAAATTGCCTGTTCAATGAACCAGACTCAATTAGCCTTATTCCTGCTAAAGCGAGTTATTGTCATACGTCAAGATATCTTCTACCATCTCTTTCCTTACTTTAAAAAGTTAAATAATCATCACTTCTTATGGACATGCTTGTTGGTACCACGTACATTTAAAAAAATTCAGAATTAATAAATTCAAAATAAATTGGAACTCTTTTGCTTTTTTATATATAAAAATTTAAAGAACAAAAAAAATAAAAAGATTGTCCTCTTATAAATGTTTCCCAGGATTCGAAGCTCTAAGCTCTTGCACTCTTTTAAATGAAATGGATGAATCAAACAGTAACAAGTCTTTGTATAATCTTTGATTTCAACATAACCCAAATTTAAATACCATAAAATAAGTATTTTTGTAATTAAAATTACAAAGAAAAGGAGGGAGTTGAAAATTTTGAGTCCTGAAAATATACACAAACCAGCGAACCAGATGGGATTGTGTATAAAATGGATTAGTTTGATTATGTAGTTTGCAGAGAAAGAAATTCCAGCGTCTTGTGTCAATCTACCTTCCGTGCCTGCAATATAGATCCCATATTCTCACGCCAACTGTTATAATAATAATAATAATAATAAGATCTATTTATTAAGAAATTCAAATTTTTGCGTATTTTCATGATTATATATATTTTTTAAAAATTTTGATAACTTTATCTAATTTTACAAAAATTTTGATAATTATAATTAATTTAAGATTTTGATCAAAATTAAATGATATAATTATTGACATATCATTCATTTAATATTGAATTTTAAAAATGATATGTTTAGTGAATCATATTAGATTTAAAATTCAATATTATATGCATAATAAGTCACAAATCATGTCATTTAATTTTAACAAAAATTTCAAATTGACCATAATTATTAAAATTTTTACAAAATTGATTAAATTTATCAAAATTAAAAGAATTGAATATAATTATCAATACACACAAAAATTTATATTTTTTTACGAACAAACCTAATAATAATCAAAATCCATGACTTTACCCCTAGGTTAGGATAGAAAGTAAAGATACTTGCAATTTCACCATCTACTGCCGGTAGATGATCATATAGCTGGTTCCAAATAATTTTTTTTTTTTTTAAAAATCATAAAATTGCTCTATTTTAAAATTTTAATGTTGTAAATTTTTTTTAAAAAAAAGAATAATTTTAACTAAAGAAAGCTATTAAGCTAACTATAACAGTCAGGCGTGGTTAGATTAGATAAATCAAAACAACTAAATAAGATTGCAAAAAAATTAAAATTTTCATAAACAATTTAATAATTCAGCTTGATAATAGGTCATTTAAATTCACTATTATAAACAAATGATTTCACACTTAATTTTGAAATTCATCTTTTAAATTTACCAATATACACATGATATAAATACAGTTATGACTAGTATAAAATATTGGACATCACCGAAGTCTCAAACTATACACCTATCCACTTTGTATTCATATCATGGAATATTGCTACAAGAGTAAGAGGATCGAGAGATAGAATAAAGGATTATAAACTAAATGTAAGAATCTTAAGTATCATGATTTTAGAAGGCCATTGTTTATTTGAAATTGGACAATGTCTAATAAGGGTTCTGTGCATTCTCAATACAAACTTATACTCCTTATATAGAAAGAGTTTACGCACCAATAATTACATAAAAGATAAGATCATGAAGAATTTTATCTAATGGACAAGATAAAAAGTAAAAGCAGATTAAAGTAAAGCAAATGGTTTTCGGTTTTAACTTTGAAATTCATCTTTTATATATATATATATATAATTTGTGTAAAAATTTGGGTGACTTGTTAAACTGATGAACAATTTATCTAAACTCAATTACTAATAATTTTTAAATTATTATAATGCATAATTACAATATAAATGCTTAAAATACATTTTTTATTATATTTATTCATTAAAAACGATAAATATTATTTAATATATTAAATATTTAAAATAAAAATTATAATTTAACAACTTAAAAAAATAATTAGACTTGTCAATCATATATAAATAATATGGTATTTTGCTTAACTCAGTTCATTTAATAAATGATTAAGTCCAAACTTAAATTTTTAAACTTGGTAAATTAATCAAATTGATTTACTTACCGTAAAACATCTAAATAATTTTTATTATAATAAATTATGAATTTTTAGTAGGTATGTCTAATAAAAAAGCCTTTAAATGACTAATTAATAAAAATTCCAAACTGCTCTGTGATATAAAATCTGTTTGACATAATTAAAAAAAGTTGTTGAGAAAATAAAATTCATCTTGAATATGTTAGTTATAGCTCATTAAAAATTAGTTTTAAGTAAACTTTATATGCTTTGATTCTCAAAATTTCAAATTAGCTTAACAACAAATTTGAATTATTTTGCAACAACCTCTGAATACTTCAAGAAAAACAATTCACTATTTCAACGCCAAACAATATTAACCAATCCAGATAATAAATATCTGCTTGGTTTGGCATTTCCTCATTATTATTCAACCATTTAACATTCAAATATTGAAAAATAAAATTTGATAAATATTAATATTTAGTGTATTTAGTATTTAAAAGATATAATGAAAGTTACATTTTCTAGAATTTGAATTATAAAAGTTGATGTTTGATTTTTTCTCTAATATTAATTTTATATTTTATTATTATTTAACATTAATTTATATTTTATTTAAAATTAATTAAATATAAAATTAATTTTTTTTATAGTTCATGATCTAACTATACATTTAACTGCTAAATTATCAAATATTTTACATTTATTGATCACTTATAATTGAGCATTAATTATTAATTATTAATTACTGACCGCTCATTTTTTACCGTCTAAACTAAAAAGGTTCTAAATTTCCTATTAGATCTTATTTGTTGTAGTTGCTAAATCTGTTCTAAAATCATTATGACTAATCAGAAACATTTTCCACTGTCTCAACGGAACATCTTAATGGTAAAATTAGAAGTATATTGTAAAATTTCATTCAATGAAAAACTTTGATCATTAATCGTTTTAACATAATTTAATCCTCCCTCGGCTCAATAGAATGACTCATTGAGATATAGAATGATGTTTTTTTTTTTATTTTTTTAAATTTTGAGTTAGATTAAATTATTTATATTTTATTTTGAATAAAATATTATTTTAATTTTAATTTTAATAAATTAAATTAAAATTTAATTTAAAATTTGGAATCATTTTAAAATTTAATAGATTTATGTTCATTATCTAACTTAGAATACTAATAGCTTTTCGGCCCCTCATGAATCAAAAGAAAACATTGATCACATCAAAATTAGGTAATATTTTTACATGATTAGTTAAAATAGTCAGTTTTTTTTTTCTTTTGACGTAAAGAGACCTTTTTATTTATAAAAACTCTATGAATTAGATTAGCAATATAAATTTGATTTTCAAGATAATTAATAACAGTTCACAGCTCAACTCTAAAATTATGATACTATTTTTACTATGAATATAATATTATTTTTACTATAAATATTTTATGATAATTTTTTATTTTGCAAATATTATTACTAAATATAATATTATAGTATAATATAAACTAAAATTTATATGATAAATTATATCATATTCGAGACACATAGTCAATAATTTAAATCACTAAATAATTAATTTTAAATTACAAAATTTTGACTAAAAAGAGAATAAAATAATAACTTTAAATAAAAACTCACAATAACTAAAGATAAAATAAATATAAATTAATAAAATAAAGTTAAAATATCTATTTTATTATAAAAATAATAAAAAAAAATATTTCCATAGAGAAAAGAAAGAGACGGCCAGATTTTTTTTTTTTAAAGACCAGTTGTCAGTTTTGTTTGATCAAGTTAATGTGTTGAAAGTCAGAGCTAAAAATCAAACTGACAGAATCATTTCCGCATTACAGTATACATGGAAGTGAAAGCATCCCGTCGGTGCATGAATAACCGTGAAAACTGCGACCGGATACGTGTCACAGAACAATTGGACATTCACTTTCTTCCCCTACTTCACGTTACCATATAATAATCATACCTGACTATAATACGACACCGTTGGAAGCTTTACTCATCCACTGCAACTCACGCCTACGCCATTTACCGTACACCCTTCTGGTATAAAAAAAAGTATACAAGAAAACAGAAAGAAGAGCCACATAAACCCAAATTCGCCTCTCAATTCTCATCATCATTACCAGCTTCAACAACAGAGAGAAGAAACTCTATTTTAAATTATTGTTTTTCTTTTGAAAACAGAGAAATTAGGAAATAAAGAAATAGATAATTACTTTTGATAGAAAAGAGGAGAAATTGAACAAGTGGTAAAAGAAAGGATGGGGAAGAAGAGGAAATCGATAGCAACAAGCCTGGATGAAGTGGATCGGACCATGTACGCCTCCTTTTGCAGCGCTGCTAACTCTTTGTCTCAGCTCTATACCCAGTCCATGAATCACCAGAAACTTTCATTTCAAGCCGGTGAACGTCACGGCCTTGTAAGATTAACCATTCCTCTCATTTATCTTTTGATGTTATTTTGATTGCCCATGATTTGTTTTTTTGGGTGTAATTTTAATTGGGTTTTGTTTATTTTTGGATAATGGTTCTGCCTTTATTGATTTAACCATTGAAGAGGGTATGATGGATGGATTGGTTACATAATTGAGTTTTGGTTCGTGTTTGTGAATTTTGCAATTGATAGAAATGTTCGCCCTTTTTATTTTCTTGTTTTTGTTGGATTGGATTACACTGTTGATGAATTTGATTGATGATGTGGCATTGGAAAGTACTGATTCTTAAGGAACTTAATTGGGGATTGAAGTTGGTTGGAGTAGTTTTGCTCTTGGAATTCATATTCGTTTATTTTTGTGTTTAAAATTGTGTTGCCCTTTTGGGGTTTTGTATATTCTCATCGATGGGTTTTTAGATTCATATTATAATAAACTTCTGAGAAAAGTTGGATTTTTGGAATTCTACTTTTATATTATGACTGATAAGACACAAGAAGCAGTGTAATTGAGTGTGTTGTTATCTATTTGATTTTATGATGTTACATTCGAATTTTCTGAAAACCAGATGTTCTGTTAGCGTGGGAATTTTCTGAAAACCAGATGTTCTGTTAGTGTGTTCTTCGACATGAAGGTTGAATGTGTGTTAGGAAAGTGTTGAAATAATAATTCTCCAATAAGTAACTAATTGACTTCCAATGTTGGGCTAGACAAAGATTAGGGAGAAACTGGAAGAAGAAACATGGACTATGATTTGGAATAAAGGAATCTGGAAAGATTGGTTTAAGAAGTAGAAATCAACTTTAGGAGTTTAAAGCGGGGTATCTATTTGGAGACTTGTATGAGCATATGCAAGTTATCCAGTTATCATGAATGATCTTCTAATAGTTTTCTTGCTGCATGCAAAAATCATAATTAGCTGAATTGGTGATGGATAAGTCGATTCTCATACTTAATTGTTTGCATCACAAAATCCTTGATATTGAGGATATATAGTTATAAGTGTGAGGCATAAATTGATGGAACTCTATATGCCAAGCAAGATGGGAAATAAGAATTTGTTCATGTAAATGATGAATATTATTGATGCTAGCACAAAAATCCAAATAGAGAGAATGATGGCTGATGGCCTTAATATGTACCTTAAACTAATAGAGATTTTGATAATTTATAAAATTTAAATAAGGTAGTTTAATTGGTTGGAAAAGCCTGTTTTTAGAGATCGAGAATCTTGAGAACAGCTTTTCTGACAGTTTGGCTTTGCACAAAGGTGAACTTCTGTCATAAAAAAAAAATATATTGAATATTGAACAGTGATAATTATCATTTAATTATAGTTGTGGAAAGTTATGGAAACACTAGAAGGGGAATTGTGAAGCATGGATTATAATTTTGGAACAAAGGAAGTTACAAGTAGCAAGGATGGCTTACAACAATCAAGTAATAGTTGACTTATAGGTAGTGAAGCGTGGTATCAAACAGACAGAAGATAAAACTAATGGAAATCAAAACAGATTGTCATCATTGTTTTCATTTTCTTATTGTTTCTGAGTCAAATTTATAAAGTGCTAATATTATGGAACAGTGGAAGATAATTCATGGACTATAATTTTGGAACAGTGAGTGGGAAGGATGATATGGGAGCAAGTACCAATCAAGTTGAAGGGAGTAAAGCATGGTATTAAATAAAGAAAATTATTGAAACTAAATAAAATGTTTGATTATGATTTTCATGTTTGACTTGTTTCTAGAATCATTGATAATAAAAGTTTTCTTTTTGAATTTTTTGAGGTGGATTTTTTTTCCCCATTAAATGAAGTCCCAAAGCTGGTTATTTCCTAGTCCTTCCAAGGTTATTAATCCAAGGATGAATGAATTGGATTAACGGTTTAATGGAATGGAAAATGGAATTGTACATACAATTGGAAATATATTAAGCATTTCATGTATAATTAATTGCTTTCTTTACTTTTATATGAAAGGTGGCCAAACAGTGTATACATTCAATTGATGCTTTTGAATGATGTTGCAATTATGTTGAATTGAAGAATTGATTACAACATATTTAGCATGCCCTAAGAGATTCATTTAAGGACTGTCCTCCTCTGTTTTTTGGTTCCATTGTATACTCATGCTTGCCAGCAAAGACTTGTTTGCTCTCTATGGTTTGGTAGAATTAGTTGGTTATGAAAAAATGTGCGGTCTATTGGCAAGCGAAAAATATGACAATCTACCACTTTCTATGATGGAGAAATTGAAAATAATATACACATTCATAAACTCTCTTTCATCTTCTTTATTCCATAATTTTGATAGGTACTGCCAAAAATTAGCATATGGTGTTGCCCTTGCGTTTCTTGATAATGGACTTTATTAAGAAATTGTCAAAGGGGTGAAGCTCCATCGCTTAAGGATAAGAATTTAAACAAGAGGGAGGGTGAAGCTCCATCGCTTAAGGATAAGAATTTAAACAAGAGGGACTATAAGGAGTGTATTTATTTATTTGGAGGATGCACGAAAGAATGAAGAGAGAGATGTAGAAGGTAAAGGGAAAATAAAAAATCATACCCCCATATTGAGGAGGAATAGAAGCAACTCCTTGGATTATGATGTTTTAATTCATCGAGCAGGACTAGTCCTTATACATAATTTTAAGCACAAACACTTTTTTGACCTTCAATTGCTCTTCCTACCTGTTCTATCCCAACCACATACTCTCCTCCTTCCCTAGCAGAAAGTTTTATGGCTTTGAGATAACCTTTTAATGATAACTTTGAGTTGTTAATATCTTTTAATGATAACTTTGAGTTGTTAATATCTTTTACTTATATGTTTTTTGTTTCTCATTAAATCTTTGGTTGTACAAGCATCAAGCATGATGAGCCATCACATTATACATTTTTATCAGGCTTTGATTTGTACTAGTGTGCTGGAAGCTGCTTGTTTGCGCTGAATTTTATGATTTGCTAATTTACCCTGGCATGGCATGTTCAGGAAAAACTTTATCAGTGGATTTGGAGGCAACAAGAGGGAGGATCAAGAGTGGCAACAGTTGATATACTCAATTATATTCAGGTTTGCTTGATTTATTTACAATCATCTTTCTCTCTCTCTCAACCTTGTGTTTGCGTAATTAAAGTAGTTGTTAATGTCTCATTGTTGTGTTGCCTTATGCCTTTGTAATACTTCTGAATATCGAACTTCTACTTTTTCTAGCATATGCATGTTTGTGCAAGTGATGGTGATTCAGTGTTTGACCATGAGACAGCATGTGAGAATCATTATAGAGTTCAAAATAACAATGTGCATTAAATGAAATTGTGGTCCTTGATGTATAATAGTGTTGATTCTTCTAGCAATATTAATGCAGTCAAGAAGTTGGATTAGGGATTAATTTTTTTCAATTTTTAATAGTTGAATTCAGTAGGAAGTTTATAGTTTTAGCACCTTTTAGGGATGTTGTTTACTTCGTTTTTGTATCAGACCACATTGCCAGAGCTATGGTGAATTCTTTTATGAATGAAGGCCTAGGTGTTTGTTAATCTCTTCCCTTTTTTTTTATCTTCTCCTCGGCTTCTACACTAATGTGGATACTGTTCAAAGCCCACAAACAATCCTTTTTCCTTAAATGTGAACCCTAAAATTCACTAATTGCTTGAGATATATTCACCATAATAGCAGTACTGGTCAATCTGTGCTACTTCAGGTTCTTTTTTTTTTTTCCCTCCATGTAGTCAAGATAAATCTCCATTTTAGACTCCTTAATTGCTTGGATTTGCCTTCCAATAAAATCATTAGTTGTCAGCCTGTGCTATTTCAGTTACTCTTTTGTTTTTTTGTTGGCCTACTGATACTAAAACCTAACCTTTTGTTCATTTTTCATGTCACACCCAAATCTCTCAAAATAGCCAATTGTATCCATTTTTGCCAAAGTTTTATTACGTTAGGAATCTACGTTTAGGAAATTATTTAGGAGTGAAAGAAAATAAAGAGAAAAAATAAATTTTATTTTCCTTTATTTATTTTTCCTCTTCATATTTGGATAAAGAAGAAATGAGGAAAAATAAATTTATTTTTCCTTTTTCAATAGAGAAGTATCAAGGGCAAAAATGAAAATTCATTATGATTCCCTTTAACCATCGTATCTTCTCTCTATTTTTGGGAAAAAATAAAGAAAGGAAAATAAGAATTATTTCCCTTCCATTCTCAAACAATGAAAAATTACAGTCCTTTCTTATTTTTCATCTTTATTTTTTTCTCCCTTATTTTTACCTCAATCCAAACAAATGGTAAATAACAAATGTCAAAATAGTTTTTAGTTTACAATGTTCAGTTACCCTAATTTATGTGTTACTATATGTAATCAGTTGCTCTGTATTTAATTATGGGTAGTTATCTAGTAGTGGTAGGAAGGTACCTAGGGTAGGAAGTTATCCATTCACAGTTACTGATTGCTTCATAGTATTTAAGTAGTAGTTCGAGCTTATGAAGGTTTTTGAAGTATATTTTATCCAGAACTGGTCTCTTTTTCTTAAGATTGTAGAGTTCTCTCTAACAGGCTAATTACCCGTGAGTTTGTAGAATTCTCTTGTTAACAAGCTCTAATTGTGATAATATGTCGAAAAGCAAGGAAAACAAAAGTGAGCAATTCCTATCAGATTATTCCATAACTAGATCCATAATCCTATAAGATTATGTGTAGGATAGCTTGTAACTAAGTATGAATAGCACCTGTGAACAGTATCCATGGATAATATATGACAACAATAACACAAATAGTGACAGCGAATAATAACAAAGATTGTGGTAGAAATTTGGGAGTTTGGACATCACTTGCAAGGTTCCAAGAGATTCACACCCAAGGGAATTGAATTGAGCCTCAATTATTCTAGAGCAATAATTGCAAAATTTTTTTATTGATTGAACTATCCAAAACTTTATACGAACCTGGATATTTATAGAAAAAATATGAGACCTAGATTTAACCTAATCCTTTTAAGGATTTGAATACATAAAGCAAATAAAAACTAATACTATTGTAAACCAACATGGATTTAGAATAAGGTTCAATAATAAAATTAGAGACTCCTAAAAACACAAGGACAACTCCTAGATGAACAGAAAATTATATAATACCCTTATTCTAAATAAACTAAAATTCCTACATAAGACTACTAAAATTTAATAAATTTCTCAATCAGTCTCAGCCTTAGCCTCCTTATCATCAAACATGTTCCAAATAAACGCTTGTGCGTTAAAATGGTTTTTGGCACAAAAACATGTTGCCATATTTCATAATTTTTCCCAGCTTGGAAAAACTCAACCCTGAGCTAAAAGCATAAAATCTATCATAAAGAGCAGGATTAAGCTTTTGTGACTCCTATTCGGTTATCCCAGTATAATTGGATTGTGGATGACCCACTCATTTGATGAGAAATTTTTTGTAGCCACCTCCTCTAGTATAAACTACTTGATAATCAATAAAATCTTTTGTTTGTTCCTTTAGATGAGGTTTATGAGGGAGACAAGCTTCATCATCATCATTAGGCACATCTTCACCATGACCTTGGTATAAACTAAGGTCTTCAATATTTAAAATGTTGTACCCATGTTATCAAGGAGCTCAAAAACATAAGCATTTGAGCGAATTTTCTTCAAGATCTTGGAAGTACCAACTTTCCTTGAATGAAGTTTTTTGTAAGCACCTATCATTTGGACACAAGGCAAACCATAACCATATCATCTTTGGGAAATCTATGCGGCAAATCAGACTTTGTTTTGTATTCTTCATTGCTTACCTCAAATTTTCTTCAAATCTCATTATATATATCATGAATGATAAGCATCAACACTAGGATTTTCAATTGGCAAAGGAACCAAATCAATTGGTTTTCTAAGCAGTAATCCAGTCACAATCTCAAAAGTACTACACCTAGTACTATGATTGATAAAACTACTATAGGCAAATTTAGCTATAGGAAGAATTTGATTCCAATTACGAACATGATCACCAACATAACAAAGAATATGCCCCAAACTTCTATTAATAACTTCAACTTGTGCATCAGTTTGTGGATGGAATGATGAAGAAAATTTCAGCTTTGTACCTAACATTTTCCATAAAAAATGGCTCATAAATTTGGAATCCCGATCCGAAATAATAATTGTAGGTAAGCCATGAAGTCGAACGGTTTCATTAAAGAAAAGCTTAGCCATATGAAGAGCATCAGCAGTTTTTTAACAGGGAATAAAAAGAAAAAAACCATCTTTGAATAATGATCAATCACCACAAGAATAGAATCATGACCCCTCATATTTTTAGGCAATCCAAACAAGAAATCAATACTAATATGTTGCCAAGGAGCATATGGAATAGGTAATGGAATATACAGACCTATATTTTGCTTCTTATTATTCAACAAACCCGACACCTAGCAACAACTTTAACATCTTTCCTTAAGCTAGGCTAATAAAGCCTATCCTTTACCATAGAAATGTTCCTATTGCTTCCAAAATGACTTGTCACCTCACTAGAATGTAATTCTTGAACTTCCTCTGGGTTTATTGCCTGGATGGTTACCAAATTTTACACTATCTATCAAATTGGTACCTTATTTTTAATTTGTATCATTTTGATAATTTTAATATTATTTTTATTTCAGGTGAAAGTGATCTTAAAAAATCTAGTATGATTTTAATGACGTGACACTGGCTAGAGAATATCCATGGAATATTCTCAACATAAGACTTTGTATCATAAGCCACGTCATCATAGAAGCCTTATGTGGAAGCTGATGTGGACGTACCCTTAAAATCCGTAAAATTCACCTCTCCTCTTTAATACCAGTTCTCTCTCACTGGAAATACAGGGGATTGAAGGTTGTAAGCGATATAGGGGACTGTAGGCTGGCAAGAAGGATAGTTGAAAGAGTGATTAGAGAGACGAAAGAGTGAAGTAGAGCTAGAAAATGAAATGGTTGGTTTGTCTCTGTGTCTGTGTTTGGTGTCTAGTTTGGGTTTCTTAGCCAACCTTATCAAAACTCCCACCAAAACCATCATCAAAATTGGTAAATCTAGTATCAACATATTCCCAAATCTCATCAATCTCACAGAATACGTGACCCTCTCTTCCATGACAACTGCAACTTGAATACCTCACCAGACGACTCAATAGAACATGAAGTTTTCTGATTTATTCGGTTTCATAACTTGGTTTCTATTTAAGACAACTAAGCAAACCACTCAACTAACCATCTGGTAATCTGTCTTTGACTCTTAAAGTGTTAGTGGGATCCACTTAAAAAAAATTGTTTCTTTTTTTCCTTATTTGGTGTCCATGTCATTATGTGGCCCACACACCTTGGCTACAGGTTTGACCGTGACTATTGATGACACAACTTTGGCAAAAAATTGGATATAATTGATTATTTTAGGAGGTTTGGATGCAACCATGAAAATTTTGAGGTGGTTTGCGTTTTTAGCCTCTTTTTTTTTTTTTTTCTGTACTGACTATAATATTTACTTGAACTTATGATTGATTGTCTGAGATGCATTTGACTGCCATTATTGGCATACAAATTATATGTATAGGTTATTCTTGGTCTAAAATTAGAGTACACATTAACTACATACATCTGAATAGTTTTCCTGCACAAGAAGCATATTTCATTTTAATGCAGCTGGAGTCAACGTTACGTAACAATGTTATATATGCAAGAAGAATTACATTAATAATTCCACGGAATACCTTTTTTTGTTAGGGCTAATTCTGCATCTAATGAGTTGATATTACATCTGACAGAAGGCATATGAAAGTCATTGCCATTGTTCATTTCGCCAGAATGCGTAATTGATGACACATTTCCCTTTGTGATTTATGAGAAGAAATGTAGACCCTAGCTCTTGTACACTCATCCCTACAGACCAAATAATTGGACTTTAATCGTGATTAGTTTATGTGGTTTCATCTCTCTCTCTCGCTCTCTCTTTTTAGGCATCTACACAATAGGATTTCATCCTTTTTCCAAAACTTTTTGGATGATATTTTTAACAAGATTGTTAATTGAGAAAGTCTAGAACAAAAAAGAAAATATTATGTGTATAATTAATTCCCATAAAGTACCTTTTGAGAAAGGACTATACTGGAAAAGGTTGTCATGAGCTTCATAAAATTCTTTGAATTTGTGGCATGCTCCTTGCAGAATGAGCTGGACTATTGTGGAGAAGAGCCACCAGTGTCCCCCAGAGCACCCCAACAACATCAGAATTCCCAACCGATTCAGTTCACAAATTCCAGCTTTCTTGTCTCATCAGGCTCATCTGCCCCAATAACTGCTAGTCAGGGCGCGCGTTCTGAGCACTGTGATCAACAATCTAAGAATTCATTTTTCTCAAATGCTTTGTCAAGCCCCATACGGAGGAGTCTCCAGAACTATTACATTCCTCAGGGAGGCTCTTATCCAACTGGTGGTCCACCCTCAGGAAATGGAACACGCAGTAATGATCCCACCTTTCTTCAGCACCACACTAGGGATCCTAATCCTGTAAGTTCCAATGATTCGTCTATGGATATCTAAATAGCAGTTGTTAGAAGCTTGCTACTGGTTAAAAGAATTGGAGCGCTGTTGCAATCTACTATTTGGGCACATGGAAATGGTTACTTCATACATACAAGAATAAGTGCATGATGTTGTTGACCTGTTGAAGTGTGTGAAGAAGAACAGCGAATCGTGTGAGTTCTCATGGGGCAAAAATGGCATATGATGAGGATCATAACCTATATTAGTTCATCTTTTAAAGTTGGGGTCTTTTATGTCATGTAAAGCGTGCTGTTGAATTGAACATGCAACTTAACAAAATGGTAATATTTGTGCCATTTATCTTTTATTCTGTGTCATGTTCTGTCTCTTTAGAATGTGTTTTTTGCAGGAATACCTCGGTAAAATAATTGTGAATTTGCTGGATATGGGCTTTACAGTAGAGTTAGTAAATTGATTTAAATGAATTAATTTGAAGTCTAGATGCCGTGATCAGTTTCTTTGGAGACTCTTGGTTGAACTATTTGTACAGTGCTACGGTACCATGTTTGGCTTGAGTGAACCTAAAATCCATGGGTTTATCAGAGCTGAATTGAAATGTAACATGGAATATGAAGGCCCTTTTGGTGTTTTGAGGCGTCAGAAAAATTAATTATTTTTTATAAAAATTTCAAATTTAAGTAAGAGTTATGAGTTTATAAGTTTGTGGGATATAAATTTGCGGTTATATATTTTCAGCTTCGTTTATGCTATAATCTTTCGATCAGTTTGTGTTTTAACGGCACATTATCAGTCTAGTGGAACTTAAGAGAAATTTATATCTCGCAAGTGTTTTTCTGAAATAGAATGGAAGTTTTATATAAAAGTAGAAGATAGCAATTTCATTGTGAAATAATTAATATATACTCATTAACTTTTTTCATTATTGGAATCAAACGATGCCTAAGAGTTTGAAATTGTCATGATAGCATCAAGAGGAAAGTGAATACATTTATATAATTTCTGGGTTTCTAAAATGGCCCATCGTTTTTTCATAGTTGGTGGTGTTAGCACCTAAAAGTAACTAATAAGCTTCAGGTTAATGATATTGAATTCGACTCTTGACTTGTAAGATTACAAGGCTATGAATTCAAGCTTGTTAACATGCAAGTCTGTAGTGGAAACGAAGCTTTATATATGGACAGTCTTATGCCACCTGAGGGATCCAAGGACACAAGCACATGCTAAAATAAATAAACTAACATAAAGTATGAAGGCTGCCATGGTAGCTAAGTGAGCAGCAGACATGTCGGCTCAAATTTCAAAGTTTATTATACATGTCAGACAATGATTATGGGGTCCAAACCTTACCAATCCCACATGCACGAGTTTCCTTTTGCATTGGCTTGACAAGAAATGAATGTGCACCTTACCTACCGACATTACTCTCACAATCAGTTCCCCAGGGAATCCCATGCAACTTGCCTCCATGTTTGCCTATAAAGTGGTTAATTTGACTCAATTACTCAACACTCCTTGCTAGTGAATATTTTAATCTACTTGATATATATATATATAAACCTTGATGAAGGAATTTATAAATATTTAATTCTTGAGTGTGGATTTAAAATTTAGAGAAATAATTTCTTTTAAATATGTTAAATTAAGTTACAGTTTTTAAAATTATTTTAAAATAAATTGACGTATAAATTAAATTGAAAATACTATAATTAAGTGTAGAAAATATATCTTTTCTTTTTCTTTGACGCTAGTGAAGGTCTTTGGAAATGATTGATGTTCCTTTCTTTTCTTTAGGTTTATATGCGTAGTTCCTAGGACTCGTCAGCTCTTTCTGATCATAAAGGCATTGTTTCTAATAAGACCCCACAACTCCCTTTTGGCCAAAGACTATATGCATATCACTTTAGAGGCTCAATATTTGATCAAAATAATTTATAGTATAGATAAGTGAAAAGAAAGAGCCATGCTATCAGCTTCTCACTTCTTTTTTTTACCCTTCAATTATTGATCCAGCAAGATTGGATTAAACAAAAATTAATAAGACTAGTATCTTCAAAGGCAAATATGGTCATGCTTAATTAGCTTAATGATTGTTTATTATTATGGTTTGTAATTATGTTTTTGAATGTGTGTTTGCATAGGTGACAAACACAGGTAAAAGTCAAGCATTTCTACTATAGGTGCTTCTTTTCATAACCACAAGATCTAAATTTATGATGTCAAAGCATGGGATTAGGGATTGAGAGTGACCAGCACTTTATATTATATTCGAGAGAGAAGTGCTAGATATATTTTCTTTATTTAACACTCTTTGTTGTATTCAAATTTTAATTATTGGGAGAGATTTGCATATAAATATTAGCTTTGGTGCATTAAAAAATATTACGAAATTGTTATTAGGATATATACTCTTAATCTTTTGTATTATAAAATGGCTAAATTTTAGTTATGGCATAGAAAATTTTAACTAATTAACATTATGGCATATAATATTCTTTTTTTTAAAAAAAAAGGTCTATTTCATTAGTTTCATGGACGGAATGGTTATGTGACATCTAAAATAATAAAAAAGAAATCCCCAAATAAAAAAGTTATTACCATATATGCCTGTATTATGTCTCCCTCCATCCACTCCTTTCTCCTCTCATAACTTCTCTTCTTTTTTCACTTCCATTATCTCTGCATCATTACTCCTCTTCTATTTTATAGTATAATCTCTGAAAAAGTAGCTCTAAGTTTGCCATTTTTAAAGATTTTACTCAAAGAATATTGCAAATAACAGAAAAAAAAAAAAAAAGAGTTAAGTTTTTGAGGAGTTCTTTAAGGAAAAAAAAATCTTTATTTGCTCTTAAAAAGTTCAAAATTCAAAGTTTTGGACCATATAAACAAGAATGTTATAGAAGTGCCTTAGTATGTTTGCTTGTGCATGGTTTTTCTTTGTCTTTGTATGCATACTGCTTTGTCATTTTTGAAATAAAATTTGTTCATGAATTAGGGTATTAAAAATGGTACTGATTTTGTGAATCTGAGAATTTTTTTTTTCATGGAATGGGTTTCTTAATTAGTTTATTTTCAAAGTTGCATGCATTTGATATTATGTAAATTTTTTAAGAGATTAGGGTTTTTTTTTTATTAAAATGAGTTTTGGGGATTAACTTATGTTGAATAGATCAATAACATATTATATCTACCGCTTATCTTATTGTGTATATTCTAAATTTTTTTATTTTGCAGTGATGGTTGATGATGATTTTAATATACGCGTACATAAGAGTATATTAGAAGCATGAGGTTAAAAAATTATCCCTAGTCATTATTGCGTAGTTGATAAATTGTCATTGTACTTTATAGATACAGCTCTACAACGTAAAGAGCTTCATGGATTCATTTGTTATTACTCGAGAAAGCTTGGACTAGATTATGAAGAAGGTCTGAGAATGATTGGATTAGATGCTAATGTGTACAAGATGGCCTTATGTGTTGTGCATGCGAATGCCATAGATGACCTATATGTAGAATACATTATTATTGAATTTTTATTGAAAATGTCAAAAGAATTGCAAGAATTGAAAGACATAAAATACAAGCCAAAACTTCATCTATTATGATTAAGGAGATTGAAAAAGAGCCTATAGTTGTGATAATGGGGATGCAAATATTCACATTAATGCCACGATTGAGAATGAACCTAAGGTAGAAAATGTACATTGGGGGGGGGGGGGGGGGGTACACCAAAAAAACAAAGAGAGAAAAAAAGATATATTTTAAATTTAGAAAAATAAAAAAAAAAGATAAACAAAAAAATTATAAAAAGTGGTGTGATAAACAACATCTATATTAA